>SNQJ01S0026842.1:170471-184784 GCA_010110895.2 Picea sitchensis | reverse complement strand
CCACCAGATCAAAGAAAAATATGATCAAAAAATTGTTGTTAAAAGTCATTTTCCTTCTCCTGAGATTAATGTAGATGTTCAACAATATTTCTAGCAAGACAAGGTATTTCAAAGTTGTCTTTCTTCCTTTGAAAATGATGTAGTGATCCTATTTTTAAGCATCCTAGACATGGATAAAGATTTTGAAACTACATCTATGGAGACTCCAAGTAGCGGAAAAACACTTGTGAAGGAATCTTGCTCTTATGTCTTGAGCCTTGAAGAGGAAACATTCATTCATATGATTCATGATCCCGAGACATATTATATGGAGAAGGTTTACAATCAAAATCTAAAAATAATAGTGGATTGCAACGAAGGAATGACCGTATCATATATGAGTTTTTTTATACCAGATGATGTTCTCCATCCATGGTTGCCTTATGACTCAAAAAATTCTTACTACCATACTTCTCAACAAATATGTCAGTTTTTCAATAGAAGTCAACAAGTTGAATCACCTAAAAACAAAAATGCAATGGAAGGAGTGAAACATGATGATTGCTTTGTGCATACTTTAGAAGATCCATTTGTGATCCTGTTGGAGGAAATGAACAGTACAAATGTTTTTAATTTTTTGAGATTTGGATTTATCGATGAATTTTTGAATGAATTATCAGTAAGCGGGATTTGGAGCAAGCTTGTGTAAAGTAAACAAACAGTGGATAAAATTCTTCCATTGTTACATTGGAATTTCGAATTCACTTGACTGAGAGTTCTTTTCAAGAGTTAGGGTAGGTAGGAGTGTGCGAATAAGCTTGTTGATCGAGCATATTTTTTTTTTTTTTAATTTTCAGTAGTATGTACAGTTGGATCCTAGCGGTATTTTTTCTGCGTCCAGTCGAGAGAAATTTGCAAAGTTCGGTTTTAAAATTCGACGTTCAGTCTCCAAGACGTAACAGGATACACACACGTGTTTTGAAAGTAGCCTAACGAAGAAGGCACTGGATCTACAGTGCTTTTCTACCTCACAGGGAGGATAGCATCCCCAGTTGGAGCCTATGTTATCACCATAACAATTACACTTGAAATCTGAGTTTCGGATTTAGCGGGTGACTAAAGAAATGTAGAGAGATGGCGTGATTTGGAGTTCCAGTTCATATGTGGCGCCATGTGGACCAATATAGTGGGAGTGAAAAGGAGAGGATCTGATGGATCGTGGATCTTGAAGCATCCTAGATCAATGGTCGAGACCCATATCGGGCGGCGAAATAACACCGAATTTAGTTATGTGAAGGCAGGTCGGGGAAAACTAATGTGGTTTTATTCATGGATGTGTGGCACTCTCAGAGATACATCAGGGTGAAAAGAGGTCTACCTGAAACCATTTTCTCAAAAGCCCCGATGTCACGTGGTCTAATATGTCAAATCAACAATTCATGTGGGGGAAAGTGACGGCTAGTCAAATCACCTCACGTCACTCATTCAGGTACTTCACATCCCAAAATTGTCAAGTGAACACTGCTAGATAACTAACTCAAAGACTCATCATTCGAAATATATTGGTTAAGAAACGTACCCACAAGTAATCGTGTCAGTAATTCATGATTAGAACTCAATAACTACCAATCTTCAAATATGGGTGGCATTATTCTACTCCAGGAAATCATCGTCTCAAACTGGATCGACTTTCTAATTCTTGTAGAGTTAAGGAAAACAAAAATTGTGGTCTCTACAAAATTGGAAGACATGGACGAAACCAATCAAGCAATATCCAGTGGAACAGGTTTTTCGACTAACATGGCACGTTTATCAATGAGTAAGAAAGAAAGGTCAATTGCGCAAATATTAGCAACCAAATTCCATGTTCACCCTTCGACAGAACCAAAATTAGGGGTTAGATTAAATCATGTTATGAGGGACCTAATAATCAATGGACACACAGATGAACTCTACAAGTGAGCAATGAAGAAGAACCAAAGCAAACAGCATAAGACAAAAATCAGAGCTGAGGCAGTTGAGAGCGTTGGGGAAAATCAACTATCCTGGTAGAGCACTCTAAAGGAGGAAATTGTCAGGCTGGAATAAATTCTCAAGTATAATTGAGTATGTTCCAACAAATTTTGGACATATGGCATTTAAAGGAAAAATCCCCAGATATGTCAGACATGTCTGTAACGATCCCTTTAAAGTAGGAAAATCGTCGTTATACATTACTCATTTTTGTAACTGGCCTCTATTTTTAGAATTATGGGGAAGTTTAATCGTTTTGAATTCCACAAGTAACTCCTCTATATATATATATCATCCTGAGGATATAGAAGGCATGAGAGGAGGAGGGGGCCTGCCCTCGTTGCAGGTATACTTTGTAAAATCATGGAGCTAAACTGAATATATGATGCAGAAGCAATTTTTTGAATTGTTATGAAAAGATTCTAATTGGTTGTGATATGAGTTTTGTCTTCTTTCATAGTGTGTATTTCCCATGTCTTTAAAATTCCATTTGCAAGTTCCTCTTTTAAATTAGAGAGTTTTGGAGTTAGTCTGATGATGCTCTAGACTTAGCAATTTAAATTCATGTGATTTCTCTTCTCAACTATTTAAAAATTCCTTTTAATATGCTCTGAAGTAGTTATGCGTTTTCCTTTTTCCTCTTTGACACCAAATTTCAATTTGAAAAATCAGACTCATTGCCTCACTTATCCTTTCTCCTCTAGATAAGTTCTAATAACCTGCTATTGTATTATTTATTTCCAACTCCATAGCCCAAATGTTACCCCCCACTTCTTCAACGACTTCATAATACCCCCCAAAACAAACCAAATCTAGCCACTTTTTTACAAATAAATATCATGTGACACGAGAGATCCCTCTCTAAGTCGAGCAGGCTAGTGCCTCAGCTCTAAAGCTTGTTGAAACAGTTACCTCTGTCATTTGTCTATTCAGCCGGACAAAATTTACAGAGTGCTAACAGAATGTACAACACGAAGATGTGGTGTGTAGATTTTTCCCTTATACCTTTGAAAATCTAGGTTCAACCTGGTATTTAAACCTACCATTTGGTTCCATAACTAGCTGGACAAAGTTTCAAAAGGATTTCTTGGACAAATGTTTTGAAGAAAACACTACAAGAGATTTAATGGCTGAACTTTTCATTGCCACTTTGAATCAAAAAGAAAAGGTCAAAGATTTCAACCAAAATTTCACCACCATTTTGAACAAATTCCAAACCAAGGCTAGACCCACTCTAGAGCTACATATTGAAGTATACACTAATGCTCTCCCAAATTCTATTTCTATGTTCATAAAAAGGGCCACCAAGAATAATCTAGCTGAAAATTTCAAGGAAGCTAAAACGATTGAGTTCCAAATGAAAGGATGAAAAGAAGGTCAGATGTCACTAATAAATAAAGAAACCCAACCTCCACCCAATAGAGGGGAATTTTGTTGACTAGAACCCTGGAAAACAAACAAAACAAGGTCTCGAAACAGAGGGAGGGGACATAGAAAGCCTGCAGCGGATGATCAAAAAACTTTCCAACGTGATCATAGATATGAAAAGGAATGTTGGGGAAGGTAACCAAAATAAAAGACCTTATAAACCCTTTTTTAAAAGAAACCCACCTTTCAAATCCATAGAACCTCCCCTATCCAAACTAAACATTGACTTAGGGGGCGTATCATTTGACTCCTTATGTACGTATCACTAAGAAAAACATTCAGAAATGGATTTCCCTCAATGGTTGCATGTTATGAATATAATGGCTAATCGATTCCTAGAATAATGTTCTATAACCAAACAACCCAGTGGCTCGACAATAAATTTCACCAATCAAGAAAGTCAAGAGACACCTGAAGAGACAACCATGTTCTTATGGGATTCCAACCACCCGATACCTTTCAATGATGTCACTGAGGTGCAGGGACTCCTCACTGAAATTCTAGATGTACAGATGCATAATAAAATTAAACTGATTCAAAGTAACCCCACCATTACTCGATCATCATGAGGGAATCAAGTGACCGATCACCCCAAACTGCTATTTTCTTCCCAAAGAAACCGCACAAACATACACACACGAGAAGTGCCTAAGCTAGACTACAATGTGGTAGACGACTTGAAGAATATGAAAGCTAATGTGTCTATCGTGGACATGTGTAGGATCCCTCAACAAAAGGATTTTTTGTTACAGGACTTAAAATTAATAGAAACCCCTATAACAAGCGATTATCAAGGTGACGTCCTATCTCTCACATATTTAACAAATAAGCCAAGAGTGAATTATTGTTCTTTGGAAAAAAGAGGAAGGCCTTTTGTTCCTCCTTTCCTCTTGATTTTTGAGGTTTTTAACAGAAATCTACATAGTTTCCTAGTCGATTCAGGGGAATCTTCAAATGTCATGCCATTGTCAATCTAAAAGAAATTGAATGCAACCCTGGTCAAAAGTGATAAACACATTATACAACTAGATAGGACTCAAGTAAAGGTCATTGGGGAATTGAAATATGTCATCATTATAATTGCTATACACCCCAAATTTTTTCAAGTAATTGACATAATAGTGGTAGACATCCCAAAGGCATATGGAATGCTACCTAGCTGAGACTAGTCTGAAAAATTAAATGGATACTTTAGTACCGACTGGGCTTACCTTTGGTTTCCATTGAAAGAACATCCAAACATGATCAGGATCGATAGAGAAAGATACCTCAAACATATCATCATTTATTTAGAGACCCCAAATGAACCCTTGTCAATGGAGTTCCTTGTGTTGGGAAAGTACCCCTATGATTCTGATTTCGGCAATTTCGCCCCTCACATATCTGACATAACTTCCACACAAAAATACGAAATGATATTTCAAATAAACTTACTAGCGACCACAGAAGAAAGCATCCTCCATCAGGATTCTCCGACAGGAGTAGCAGATAAGGAGGTTGAAATTGTTAAAATATCTAGACATGAAGAGGTCAAAAATTTTCCTCCACAAATTTGGGCATTGTACTTTGTTGGCTCTAAATCACAAGAGGGGTTGGGAGTAGGATGCATCCTCATTGACCCAAAAGGGAAATGAAGTTTCGTATCATGTATATTAGCATTTGAATGCACTTATAAGACTGTTGAATATGAAGCTCTAGTCCAGGGACTAAAGAAAGCCATTAACTCAAACATCATAGAATTGAATGTCTTTGGAGATTCTGAAATTATTGTCAGGCATGTGAAGAATACCATCCATTGAAATTCACCTTACTTAAAGAATTATCAGAAAGAGTTGTACAGACTAATAGAAAATTTTGAGGCCTTCAACATTACCTATGTTACCGGGATTAAAAAAAAACACCCTTGCTAATTCTCTAGCCACTACAGCCTCAAGATTATCTCCTTTAGAAGATTATTAAGCCTCAAGGTTTGCAGTAGAAATTCTCTACAAACCATCGTTACCTAACAACATTTCTAACTAGAAATTATTTAAAGGGGATGAACATATTGTAGATTTCCTAACTAATCAGGAGAATTTTAAGGATTTGTCCATTGATGATGAAATATTCCAAGAACTACACACAGAATCAAATATCCACAAATAGAAGAAGGGAACAATTCACTTTGATGACAAACCCAAGTTTCACACAATACCAAAATGAGTGGCCAATCTGGAGAACCTTTTCAACCTAAGTGAAAGATTTAAAGGGCCAAATAATGAAAAAATAGGGAGCTCATGTCCTATATACGAAAATATAAACCTAGGAACCCCAGAGAACCCCAAGAATGTCAATTTAGGTAAGACAATGTCCAAAGAAGACATGAAATATTATATTAAAATGTTTAAAGAATATCAAGATGTTTTTGCTTGGTCCTATCGAGAATTGAAAATTTATGATACTTGCATTATCCAACACATGATCCCGTTAAAATATGGAGTAAAACCTTTCCAAAAAAATCTTAGGAAATACCAGCCATCTCTGGAACCTCTAATGTATCAACAACTGAAGAAATTGTTAGATGCCAATATTATCTTTCAGGTAAGACACTTCGCATAGGTAGCCAATCTGGGCCTGTCATAAACAAGTCTGGAGAGATATGTCTATGTGTGGATTCAGAAACCTTAACAGAGCATCGGAAAAAGATAACTACCCAGTCCCACCCATGGAACAACTCCTACAGGCGGTATCTGGCTCTGGATTTTTTTCCCTCCTAGACGGTTTCTCGAGATATAACCAGGTTCTGGTTTCAAAATAAGATTGATTAAAATCTACCTTCCGAACCAAGTGGGGAACCTTTTCTTATAAACACATTCCCTTCAGGTTGATTAACGCAAGGGAAACCTTCCAAAGGGCCATGGATGTATATTTTCTAGGATTGATCAACAAGTGTGTGGTAGTCTATTTAGATAATGTAACGGTATATTCAAAAAATAAGGAGGACCACATTCATCATTTGACTCAGATCTTTGAAAGGTGTAGGAAGTATGGAATATATCTAAACCCTAAGAAAACTATCTTTGGTGTAGAGGAAGGGATACTATTAGGTAATATTATATCTCGAGGAGGAATTAGCATCGACCATGAGAATATAAAGGCGATAGCTCAACTCCCCTTGCCTAACAATAAAAAGGCCATGCAATCTTTCTTTGGGAAAATTAACTTTGTGAGAAAGTTTACTCTTGACTTTGTTGAAACTATTAAACCTTTACAAAAAATTATTCACAAAGATGCAGAGTCTAAATGGGATGAAGAAATGAAAGGATCTTTCAACAACATCAAAACTGCAATATCCAAAGTACCAGTGCTACAAAGCCCTGATTTCAACAAATATTTTTTCCTTTATACCTTTGCTTCTGACCAATCCTTGGTTGTAGTACTTACCCAAAAGGATGATGAAAACAATGAGGCACTGGTATCATTTATGATCACCAACCTTCAAGGAGCCAAACTAAACTACCCTACTATAGACAAACATGATTATACAATTTATAAAGCAGTCAAACATTTCAAATCCTATATCCTGAAGAATCACACTAAATTCATAGTACCTCACCTGACAGTCCGATATTTGTTTAATCAACAAGAAATGGGAGAAATAAGGGGAAATTGGATCGCATTCATCCAAGAATTTGATCTAGACATAAAACCTGCCAAAATAGTCAAGGGTTAAGGATTGTGTAAATTGGTCGTTGAGGCCCAAGATCGGATCAATGTAGAAGACTCTGGTTGGGAAAATGAGTTTTCATTGTGGTTCAACAAATACGTATACGTTCCTCCAAAGAAAGAATCATGGGACAAAAAACTGTCTTATCTCCTACACCATGGAACATGTCCAGAAAGCCTAAACCCTAGAGAAAGGGGAGATGTTAGGTTAAAATCCGCTCAATATCACCTCATAAATTATGTGCTTTTCCACATAAATTATGGATTACTCCTTATATGTATTGAATATGATGATGTAGAAAAGGTACTGAAAGAACTCCATGATGGCCCAACAGGTGGACATTTTGTGGGAGAAACCATGGCTCACAAAATATTAAGGGCTAGTTATTATTGGCCTACTATGTTTAAGGACGCTCATGCATATGCAAGGAAATGGAAATCTTGTCAAGTAAGCATCGGTAGAGAAAAGAGGGCAGCCATTCCACTCTAGTAGGTGACCATATCCAAACCATTCAAACAATGGGGAATATATGTCATAGGATAAATTACTCACAATTCTTCGAAACAACATAAATATATCTTTACTGCCACAGATTACTTTATGAGATGGATGGAGGCTATCCATCTCATGCACGTTAATGAAAAGGTAGTAATCTAATTTTTAGAACAAAAACTAATAACAAGGTTTGGAATAACCTTCATTCTCATTTTTGACAATGCTGCTTACTTTTACTCCACACTATTGACATAATTTACCCTTGATAAGGGGATCATAATAAGATATTTTTCGAACTACTATCCGCAAGGGAATGGGGTAGCATATTCAACTAATAAAAACCTGATGAGAATTAAAAAAAATAATAGTGGTTGAAAATCAGAGGAATTGGCATTGTTGTCCCTTGACCAAGTGTTGAGGATTCTTGGTCATGTTTGACCTAATTTTGGGACTTCAATAGGCTGTCGAAGGTGGAGTGCAAGATGAAGCAGATATCACGGGATATTGGCCCCTTTTAGGGCCCTTCTTGGAATTCAGGATTATGCAATGGGTATGGGATGACGGCCCATGGGTTTACCCATGCTTAGGCCTATTTTGTAAAGTATAAATATATGTCTAGGCAATGTAAGGAAAGGTGTCTATGACACCGAGAGGCCAGTTGTAAATGGTGTTAAGTGATAGAGTTGCATCTATGTGATGTTAGGCCGATGAGCTAAGTGTTGAGTGCTAAGTGCAAGTGTGGATTGTAGATGCTTTTTGCATACTGTGTGAGACTTGCAGATCTAAGTGCAAGTGGTTGCAATCGACTCTGGAAGGCTTTGTGCTGTAACACAAGGAAGATCTAGCGAGGTGCACAGGTCTCCTGTCCTCTGCAGAGTGGGACTTGGATTCTATGTGTCTGTAAGAATCTTGACCCAAAATAATAAGTAAGAGAAGAGTTGTTGGACGTAGCCCCAAGGTGGGGGTGAACCACATACATGTTGTGTTGCTTTGCTTTGTGTGATATATTGATGTGTTTATGTGTGCTTTAACATAGATGAATGATAGATAGATATGTTAATTCTATGTGCTTAATAGTATGGATGAATATTAGATCTGGCCTATGTGAAGGTGCTTAAGTGCTTGAATATAGTAGATCTGAATGAATAATGCGTTGTGTTGTAATTAGGGTTTAAATGTGTTGTAACTAAGAACTGAATATTGATGAATGTTAACTGTTGAGTGCTATGTTAAGTGATTATAATCACAGATTTGTGTCCCGGCTAAGGTTGCAGACACTGGAGTCCTGCAACCACCCTTGCCTCTACCTCGAGTGATACTTCATCTGCTTTGCAGGTGTTGCCGAAAGGGTCGGTAGTTAGGGTTTTGTTGGTGCATTGTTGCAGCGTTGAACCCTGGGTCTACCCCTGTGCCAATAAATGGTTCCGTTGTCGGAACCTGAAACTGTGCTTGCTAGGAACTGAGAAAAAAAAAGATGTGTGCCAAGATTTGACCTGAAATTGTGAGAGCTCTGTGCATAGATCTGTCGCTCTAGCACGCAGTATTCTACTCAATCTATGAAGCTATGTGCTAAGAAAATAAATCTGATCTGAATAAAAGAGGTAAGATCTGAACGCTTTGTGCTCTGATAGAGGTAAGAATAGTGAAAGGTTTTAGATCTGAAATCTTTGTTCTCTATAGAAGTAAGAGAAGTGGAAATTTTTGTTTCTAAAGTATGAATCTAGGTATGTTTGATAAGATTTGTCCTAGCTTGAAAACTAGGGCACTGATAGAAGAAAGAAGATTTGATATGAGTAGATCTGATAAGAATAATGAAAGATATGTTATACCTATGCATAGAAAGAACATTTGGACTAACGAGTGGATGCAGGACCCTAGAAAGAATTTGTTGCAGGTTAATTACCATGATACTAGTGCACGGTACAGGAGAGGTTGGAGATCATTTAAAAGAAAGAGAGGATTAACCCTATGTTACATCTGCAGAAGACTGGGACATCTATCTAAGGAATGCCCTGGTAGAATACCTAGTTTCCTCTGTTGCAAGGCTATGGAACATAAAGTATTGGATTTCCCTAGAATGATTGCTAAGGTTGAAAGAACGAATATGAACCAAGAAAACCCTAAGGCAGATACAGAAACTGAGATCATGACAGAACCCCAGAAAGAATCAGAGAAAGTATTTCTATAGATGAAAGAAACCTTGAATGACCACCGACATATCAGCTTATCAGAGATCTTCAAATAAAAAGAGTGCATTGAAGCAAGAGTAGGAGACTTTGACATTGACTGTGTTATGGATGAAGAAACACATGTGAATATCATGGCAGAAAGAAGATGGGATATTTTAGGGGAGCATGTTATAATTCCTTCATTGGAAAGAATAGGATTACTCAGAGGAAATATGATAACCCTATGTGGAAGACTTACCTGGATATCTATGAGTTCTCATGGAACTTCGACAAACGAAGAATTTAAAGTTGTTAAATTTATTGAGAACATCTCTCCATTTCCTATGTTACTAGGAAAACCTTGGATTGAAAGAGATCAGGCCAGAAGGAAAGAAGAAGAAGTCTTAGAACAAAAGAAGAAAGAGTTTAAAGATTCCATGACTAGGAAGATCGCACACTTGATTGAAGAACAGGAGAACCGAGCGAAGATATTTAAAACCAGAGACTTGGATGTCAAAGTGGAGAAAACACTAGAAGACCCTCAGAAGATCGAAGTAGCTATTATAGATACAGATGAATTATTACCCCTAATTTCTAGGAAAGAATCTCACCAGCATGAAGTTACTATGCCAAAAGAAGATAAGAATCATAATGGAAAAAGGAATTCCGAGACAAAGCTTGCTGGAAAAAAGGCTAAAAAGATAAGTAAGAAGAGAGCTAAGATCGAAAAGTTACAGAAGGTTCTAGAGGGAACTTCATAGAAGGAAAATTTGCAAAATTGGAACTTCATCGGGATATCAGAACAGCGTCACTTGGCACTTCGCCATGGCTAAGCAATATAGTCATTGGAAGTAGTATAATCGTTATACCGATGACCCGAATGGATATAAAGGCATTTATGGTTAGAAAGTTCGCCATCAGACCATTGGGACCACACCATAATGGACAGAACTGAGTTATTGAAGGCTTCTCACCCATTGCAAGAGATCCTTTGCAAAGCTCTCTATTTATCCGTCGTTCCATGCAACGAGAACACTTTTTCCAACCGTGACTATCTGAGATTGCAACATAGTTTATTTCGCATAATGATCATTGCATTAGTGTCATCCATCATGTTGTGTTGATCAACTACTCTTCGAATCCAAGATATTCAACCACAAGTGTATGTCTGAAGAACTTAGTGAAGTTGAAGAGTCTGTGAAGGAAGTACTCATCGACCTCATGACTGAGAGAGTCATTTTTGAAAGAGTGATGTATGTAGGTGTACAAGAATCCTCGACGAGAGGAGTGCAAGCCTATCCGTCAACTGCTCGCGGAGTCAGACCATCCTAACCATCAGCGGAAAAGAGAACCAAACACAGAGATGATCTAGCAAATGCGAAGATGATCCCGACAATATTTCTCGACTACATTCCACCTCTGACCAGCGTGGTGAGTCGAGATAGTGTGCCAAGAGATTTCAAGTACACCATGGTTACTTCCTACCTCCTGAAGGGGATACGTGTAGTTCGAGCATAGCAGGATAAGATCACAGTGTTGAAGTTCAGTGACTTCAACCTCGAAGATTGAAAAAACTATAGTATGCTTGCCCCGTATAAATACCTGACCAGGAAGAAGGGGAAGAACTCAAAGATAATCCCTCAATCGTGGACGATGAACCTCGCGTAGTCCACTGTGTTAAATGTAATGAAAATACCACACTTTGGAAGGCACCAAGAATTCAACTCATGTGTCAATCTATTTCTTTCATGTTACCATGGATGCTACTTATGGCTAGACCATCGTATCAAAGTCGACCCGACATTGATCCATTGGATGAAAGGATTGAGTATGCAAGGACCCGATCCACGGGAGTTTTATCCAGGAAAAGCCATTGATTGCGCACTAGCATAGAAGATCAAGGATACATACAGTAATGTTGAAAAGGGAATGCGAGGCTACAAGGTAGCCTCCATCTAGAATGGCACAGTGTGCCTAGCCTATCAGTTAATTGTAGGAAAGTTAGTAAGGAAGAACAGACCTACGCAGGTCACAAGCTTTGTTGTTGACCTTGCAGGGAAGTGCATAGAAGGTCTACAGATGAACTGGGTGAAGTACCTAGTGAATCAGCTGGAACTAGACTACCACGAAGCACAGGATCAGGGCTACAATTTCCACTTCATATGGCTCTTGATCCTTATCACCTTTGTTTCCTAGGAGATGTCAAAAGGTGTGACCTTCCTAGATATTTAACCATTTGAGACGCTTGTTGTGAATTTTGCCACACTATAGTACTCGAGTGATATGAAAAAATAGTGGTAGTCGAACGCTTTTTTTCATACATATTACCTTCAGTTGAAGAGAGCCATCAAAGTTGAACCTCACATGACCCCAAACACCCTATAGAGGTTCTGACCCCTGATGAAGTTTTGTGCAAATCGGCACTTCATCTACCTTACAACATGAGCCAATGAACATAAGGAGCAACTTCAATCATACTACAAGATTACAGAAGAATACCTTGAGGAGATCACTAAGGAGTGGTCGACAGACCTCCTTATTCTCACAGACCCTGCAGAGATGTCTGACCCTGACAGCCCAAAGACCATGCATGATACACCCGAACCCAATAGAACGAGGAAGACCAAAGAGGTCCAAGACCTAGGAAACGCCTCAGGAAAGATTGCTTTTGTATCACATATACCGAGGGGGTGATGATGAAGAGATAAATGGCACGGGAGCTGAACAGAAGCAAGGAAAAGTAACACTGCCTAGAGATGAGACCGATCCCCTGAAGAAGAGGAAGGTTTCTTCCCAAAATGACCAAGATGAAGACTGTGCTCACTACTATTGATTTTGACTTCATCATAGTATCCCTTGACGATGCTTCGCTGGAAATCATGGAGAAACAAGAAGCCAAGCAGGAGGAAATGTATGACAGAATTAAGGTCGAATTTTGAGGGGTACAACAGGCCCTTAAGTCCAGCTGCGTAGTGTCCACTACGCCCCTGCCACCAGGAGAACTAGAGTTGGGAGATGAGCAGCCCAACTCCACTGATTAGTTGATGAGGTCAAAGCTCACCTTCATCGCGCACAAGAAGAAGAAGAACAAGCCACCCAAGACTTGAAGCAAGTACAAGGTGTAATCGTAGAACAACGCAGAGTTATAGAATAGGAAAAGGTTTCTCTCCAGGCCAAGTTTGAAGAAGATAAATCATGGATGCAACAAGAAAAAGAACAGTTGTTCGCAAAGAAACTCGAAGTGAAAGAAGCATTCCACATAGCACTACATTCTGTGAAGGGCTTAGAACCACAAGTTGAAGACCGAGTCATGCATCAAGTGGAGTAGCTCACAGAATCTATCTAGTAGCTACAATAATGAATAGCATACTTAGAGTTGTTATTCATTATGTAAGGGATCAAAGGGAAGCAATTGCTCAAAGTGTAATTGAAAGAATAAAAGTGCTTGCCCTGGAATGTAAGAAACCGAGTGATCGCAGTGCCCAAACATATGATCGACTCACTAAGAACCCAGAATTGAAGGCACTAGAGTGACAGCTCCAGGAAGCAAAATATCAAGCATAAACAATACAGGTGCAGTTGAATCCCTTGTCAGTTGTGGAAAGAATGAAGCGATCCCAAGAGTGGTGCACTTCCCAACAACAAATCCACACTATTCAGAGAAGAGTTATGGAAGTAACTCAGAGGCTCCAAACTATACAGTATAAGGCTTACCAACTGTTCACAGAATTCGAAGGTCAAGGAGCAAAACTAGAGCAAGTCGTCACTGCAGTTGAACAGCGCCTAGAGGGACCTGTCAATGAAGCAGTCATCCAAGAGTTCACTGAACAGGAGGTCGTAGCACAACAACGAGTTGAAGCATCTCAAGCCAAGCTTGAATCTTTTGAAGCAGAGCTAATTATATTGGAGTGACTCGGGACGAGTCATAGGTGAGTGTTGGGGTCATGCTAGCTCTTGACCAAGTGTTGAGGATTCTTGGTCATGTTTGACCTAATTTTGGGACTTAGACAGGCTGTCGAAGGTGGATCGCAAGATGAAGCGGAGATCATAGGATCTCAGCCCTTTTTAGGGCCCTTCTTGGGATTCAAGATTATGCAATGGGTATGGGATGTCGGCCCATGGATTTACCCATGCTTAGGCCTCTTTTGTAAAGTATAAATAGATGTCTAGGCAATGTAAGGAAAGGCGTCTATGAGACCGAAAGGTCAGTTGTAAATGGTGTTGAGTGCTAGAGTTGCATCTATGTGATGTTAGGCTAATGAGCTAAGTGTTGAGTGCTAAGTGCAAGTGTGGATTGTAGATTCTTTGTGCATACTATGTGAGACTTGCAGAGCTAAGTGCAAGTGGTTGTAATAGACTATGGAAGGCTTTGTGGTGTAACGCAAGGAAGGAAGATCTAGCGAGGTGCATAGGTCTCCTGTCCTCTATGGAGTGGGACTTGAATGCTATGTTCCATAAGAATCTTGACCCAAGATAATAAAGAAAAGAAGAGTTGGTGGACATAGCCCTAGGGTGGGGGTGAAC
>SNQJ01S0026842.1:126963-160609 GCA_010110895.2 Picea sitchensis | reverse complement strand
GGATGCTCGTTGGTCACAGAGCAAGTTTTGTGATGTCGGGGTAACTCCGTTGGGTCTATGGACACTCTATGGCAATGGAGAAACACCATAAGAAAAGAATGATAGCTAAATGGCCTCACACCAATGAAATCCCTACCTAGCTCTTGTCCAGAAAGAACATGGATTGTGGTTAAAAGGAAAGGGGATGGAAAATCTAAACCCCACAGGTTGATTTAGATTTACGAACCCAGGAACTTGTGTAAACATTGAGAGAAAAGGTTATGTTGAAATAATAGAATAAATACACATGGTTTCTTGACTAATTTTCATGAGATAAGCACGAGGGAAGGAGCAGAGATTATATTTTCTCCCATAGAATCGTCATTTGTTGAGCACTCAAAACACCCTAAAAAGTCTTTGTGAATTTTCTCTTTTTGGGTACCACTTTGTCATTTCTGAATGGATTCAGTTTTGTAGGGATCAATGGATTTTTCTGTTGTTTCTTTTTATCATTGATCACATTTTCTTTGGTTCGAGGTTTGTTGACAAACTGGACTTTTCCTATAAGTAAGCATGGAATAAATACTAAATATAGATAGCTTAAAATTGTTTTATAAAAGAGTCGTGCATCAATCGATGGCTCTGGCCTACGAAACAAAGTTCTCTAAAAATCATCGATGTACTGTCATCATCGGCGAAATATGAAAGATAAAATTTCAACATAGACAACAACAATAGTCGATCGTTGATATACCATCAGCATCGACAAAGATTCACTGACGTCGAAAAGAAACTATTCTCATGCCAAAAAGGTCAAATCAACCATCACATATTTTTCCACATAGATGGTCTGTATTGATTGGTTATCACCCACATCATTGTTTTATGTTCCCTGTGTCATATATATACTTCCATATATGCTCTTCCACATCTGCATTGTACGACATTTTGGGTCGGCATCAGAACTTTTTCCTAGAGGCACCAACGAAACAATGTCAAAGACAATCCTCTAACGTCGATGCACTCATTAACCATCGACAGATGGATAGAACAATGAACTACTGGATTTATATCAAACCTTTATTCACCGACGTCAAAAATCATGACCAATCTGCATTGTCCATTTAACGATCATGTGTATCCCCGATGTCAATCTTACTAATCTCGTTGAAGTGCAAAAAAACGCTCGGATATTTTGAGGAGATACCTCTAGCTAAGTGAAGGACAAGGCTTGTGATTTGTTATACAATTAATAACTTCACGTAGCTGATACCATGATGTCTCTCGTTGACCAAAATTCAAAATTTGAATTTGTTGATGAACTCTAAAGTAACACGCTCCTACGTCGTTATCCTGTGTTGCATTTAATCCTAAGCATGATGTGGATTCGATTATAGATTTTATAGATAATATATGTACTCCTAAATTTAAGACTTTGTGTGACAAGGTAAGTATGTTTTAAATTTTAAAAGTTTGTTCCCAAGAATGGCATTCCATTCACAAATCATTTATCTCCCAAGTACACAAAGAACCAAGAGAGAGCATCAAAGAGGTTACAGCTCATTGTATCCCTTCAATTACAAGTAATCCCAGGTTATTTCTTGCAAGGAAGAGGTAATATTAGTCTATATTGTTTGCATTTACGATTGTACCGAATAACGCTTTTTGAAGATGGATCACAACTCATTATAACATTTTTTGAAAGAAAATGCCTATGTGAAAACCAACGACAAGACGCTCACCAAGAACGCCCAAAATGAAAGAACTGGAGATCGACAAAGGGTTGACACTAGAGACCTTAAGGGAACTTGATTTTGTTTCAAATACAGAATCAGTTATCCGAACTTATACCCAGAAATAGTTTACCCAACCCCCAACGTTCAGGGACACATAGGAAAGCACTGAATCTAAAGTAATGCTCCCTCATTAGGGGGATATTTTTAAAAACAAATAGTCAATAATATTACCCATAGTTTACACCTCACAACAACCCGGACGTCGAGGTATTGGATGACCAAGTTTTCTCGAATATTAGGAGATCATATATACACATGGTGTCTTGTCGGACCCCATTTATTCCCTGCATCAAAACCCTGGGATGGATAATTGACCACGTAGACACAATGAAATGCATAGTCAACAATGAGGAGGGTGAATGTGTTAGTATATTTCTTCTAGTAGAGGTACACAAGTATTACAAACTTAGAGACTCAGAGGAGAGGCTGAATACAGATTTTGTGGTCAAGTTTTATTAGCTTCCTCACACCATCTGGTTACTAGCCTCATGGTGGAAAGAGGATGAAAATTTCACAAACAGGATAAATGGTTGGTACAACATCGTAAACCTCGGAGAGCCTTAAATTTATTTAATGGATTTAATTTGATGATTGTATGGAGAAAAGGATTTCTCAAAGTTTTCAGAGGCATGGATTCCCTTGGCATATACTGTGGCAATCTCTGGGAGCAGCTTCAATTGGGGATCCATCATTTCCAAATAGTTGATTATCAACATCCTACATTCCTAGACACTAAAATATGGAGAAACATCATCTTTCTACATGGAATCCTCCTTGTTGTATGTAATCTGCACGATACACGTTTTCACAGGTATGAATTTAAGTTGGTATATTGCCAAGTTACCTATGCATGTTTATTTCACCATTTTGTGGGAGAATAGGTACAAAAGGTTTTATGCCATGATATGTGATGAGTTTATAGCCAGAGTTCTCTTTATTATATTTATAAAAGAATGCCCAAGGCTTTCAACGACAACCAAAAACATGATATTTAAATTTGGCCGCTAGTATGTCAAAGAAACAAGCACTTATATGAGAGTGTTTGGGGTTGTTGGTGCACCACACCTACTCCTCATTCATGTCCCAGACCGTCTCATATTGGGAGACATTTGTTACCATACCATTATAAAAGGCTATAATGCTTCTCTAGTGAAGGATAAGAAGAGGGATTTCATACCATATGGTTTTCATATCGGTTTTTATATGGTTAAAGACACTGCACAGACAAAACAAGAAGGTTTAAGTTAGCTTGAGTATCATTTCCACAAAGGTTGTTTTCGCAAGCATGATCCAAAAGGCTTGGTACCCCATCACGCATTGCAGGTATCCTCGTATTGGCCATATTCTCATGATAGTTTCGAAGATATGATCTTTACTAAGGGTGCCCAAGATTGGGAGGAAGTGCTCCATAGAAGGGCTAACCCTAGTATGACCAAAATCAAATCAATGAAAATGGATGAACAAGTGGTGACAATAGATAACATAGCTCAAGAAGTCGTTAGGGTAAGAGAAGAAAAAAGAGCAAAAGAGGCTCAAAAAAGGGGGATATTGTTACTGGAAGAAGCTGAGAGAGATATGCAACAATTAGGGGAAGATCCCCCACTTAACCCTTTTATAGGACCCTTGAGAATTACCCTGGCCAATACAAATTCTCACGAAGAAGAACTAAATGTCTTAAAAATAGTTCCACCATAAGATATTGTTGGCCAAGACAACACTAGCCCTATGTCACCACATGCAGGATCGTTGGTGACTACTACATCTCAGTGAAGGTCAGCAAGAGCATTAAGTAGGATGCATATGACTATTGTTCTCATAGTTTTAATCACCATTTGTGATGATGAGGAAGGCTCAAAAGCTTCACATATAACCTTGGTGCCAATCACATAGGAGGAAGAACCAGGGGAAACATCTGCTCCATCCTCTGATTATTTGGTCCCAAAACCCTAAGAAGGAGGCCTGGGAGATAGGACCACTCTCAACATTGTTTTTCTCAATCAACTGGAAACATAGTCATCGGGAGAAGAACAACCACATGATAAAATCTCCAAGAATGATATGGATACAAGTGAACAAGAAGAAGGAATGGGGTAGCTAGAAATCGACATCCTAAAGGCCAAACTCTCAGCCAATACGGACCCTCTGTCCACTTCTTCATCTAATGCAAATAATTCGTCAACCAACGAGAACCAACAAAAGGTTGAGTCACCAGGATGCAAAATAATCTCCCCTACTAAGGGGCTGAGTGGACCAAGCCTTGAAATAGAACAATCATCAGAACCATTATTACCACAGAAACCACTAACTGAGGAAGAGGGAGGTCAAGTGCCCATCCTCAAAAGAGACAGAGAACCCTCCATGGAACACCTCTATATAGCGAGAAACCTAGGAAATACTCTGTCCTGTGGAAATTAGTAGATTCCTAAACCAGTAGGCGAAGTCATTGATATATAGGAAATTTCTTATGATGGGAAAAAGAGGGTCGTGATGAGAATAACAGTCAATAAAAGGAAGCTCACACTCAATAACACCTTGTTCATAACCACATAAGAGACGTTATTTGACACAAAAAGTGCCAAGATGACTGAGATAATCAGAGCAAGGTTGGCCATAATCGATGCCACATTAGACAGGGGAAAAAGGGATGAAAGGGAGGTAGCCAACATGAAGAAAGAGTTGGACCACCTATGACATCAAGCTAAGTATTACCAAAATTAAACACATGTAGTGGTACTCTTGAAGAGTGAGTTCTGAGAAATGTATGCACAATTCACAAGGGAGAGAAACCTCTTCACCATTTGCATAGATGATTTCCAAGAAGATACCCTTATGGGGCTAGTAACCTGTAAAGACATGCAATGGTGGTATGAGAAGGCACATCAAGCCTTGGAATGTATCGACTACATCAACAAAGTACATAAGGGAGGAGATAAAAAAGAACATGGAATTGGGGTTCTGATGGACAATGACAACACCCGAATATGGAAGGAAGCTGCATATTAGGTACACATGGTCGAGGAACCTCGGTGGAAGATGTAGGAAAGATGGGAAGAGTGTGAGAAAAGTTGGGAAAATATCAACCAAGAAATGAGGGATATCGACTTGCCATAGTTTGGCCCACCGGAGGATTTCACTAGTTTACGTGACATAGTTAAGTGGCATGCAGTGCAAGACCAGGTATGAAAAAAAAATATTTCATAGGTTTCAAGCATGATCCCCGACCAAGTGAAGAAGTTCATGGATCCCCCGATTAAATCTCTCGCAGTCTTACAATGCATGAGCATCAAACTAATCAAGTACAAGGAACATGCAATTGATATGAAGGAGGTCATATCCACTCTGATGGATCAACACAGGTTCCCTTATGCAAATACGTGTGAAGATATCTTCCGCAGGTGGTTGGAGTATGAAAGGAATAATCCACTTCAATAATATGACAATATGATCTAAAGGGAACTGATAGATAAATTCCTCTACGTTTCGTTTTCTTGACTTAACACAACTTTAGTAGCTATTTTTAGATTAGTTATTTTTATAAATAAGAGAATTGACCTTGTGTTGTGGGTCGATGGTTTTGGAGAGAAAGACTTTTTCTGGAATATTGTAAGAGAATATTTATGTGCAAGTCATTTTAATTGAGAAGTTTTGTTTAGAACCAAAGACACTTGTTTCATCTGAGGCATGAATGTGATTGGATTGAAGGGGATTATCTCTGTCTTTGAATTCAATATTTGTTGTTGTATTGAGTAAGAGTTGTTGCATTTATTATTTAAGTTATCTTATAATTTTGCAACATTTCTTTTATTCTAATTGATGAATAGAGATCGATTGTGTTAACATGTGATTGATAATTGAGAATTGAAAATTACTTTTCCTGCACTAATTTATTGTCACATATATATGTTCATTTTGTAATCGTTATCTCAAATGATGTTGAATGTCTACAAGTCAAAATGGTATTATTGCTAGTTTGAAGTAGTTTAGATCTTCCTTGTCTACATGATAAGGTGTAAAGGTTATCCCAAAACCCAGCTTTCTCCAATATATATTAACTTTCCTTTACCATTTAGTTTAAGTTCCATCTTTCATTTTTTTTTTAATGTTAGAAAAGAACAAAAAAGAGAACTACATAGCCTAAGGAAAGGTTTCCCAAAAAGACATATCTATCAGTCACAATTAAATCCCATCAATAATCCCATCCAGATCACAAATCTAGAGAACCTTACCACTTATCAAACGCTTACAAGACTAATTGGGCCACTTAAGAGGGTTTGGTTCCTGTTGTTGAGTTAAAGGGATCTCTGACCCCTCAACACTAAGGAGATGATGTTTCGAGGTCTGCAAGTAGTAGACATGGAGTGCTAAGAGATGGGTATAAATCACAACCCCTAGAGCCACTCTTCTTCACCATGCTTCACCATCATCAATAGCAGCGGAGCAATGTCTACCACACTAACTTGATCCATAAAGGGAGATAGGTCTTCTTTCATAAGGTAACTAGTCGAGTTTCTTGGTAAGTATCATTATAATACTTGGGGTATTAAGATAAGTTTAAAAGGTTTCTCTCTGATTATGAAATGTTTTCTTGGAAGTTATGTTTTTTACCATTTTTCACCTTGGTGGTTATCCTGGGGTTTCTATTAAGTTCACCACCCCCAAGAAATGGGGTGCTACTAGGGGTACTTATTGATGGGTCATCATGCCATTCCCAACCATATTTTATCACTTTTCATATTCATTCCTATCTGTGTCCTCATTTTTTTTGTTTTAGGGTTACATGTTCCCCAAAAATGGATTACACCTCATTCTCTTATGGGAAAAAGGGGTTGAAGTTCCATAGGTTGTTGCATCTAGTGTCAATAAATAAATAAAGAGAAAAAATAGCCACGATCAAAATACAATGGTAATGATACAAGGCACACAAAAGGCACAATCAAAAACCTTGAGCTCTACCTTTCTCAGTGCTCTCCCTGAGTCCTAAGTGTCAATGAATGCATTACCTATTTAAAAAGGAATTATAAGCATCCCACTTGAAAGGAAATACATTTAATGCACAAAATCAAGAAACCTTGTAAAATTGATCCATATTTTACGAGAAGAACGAAATGACTACAGATTATTAACAGGTGCTTAACAAAAAATAACAGAGATATAATAAAATTGGTTTTCTATTCAATAAGGAAATGTGTTGGAACTATAAAATGCAGCGAAAACAAGCTTGTTGGAATGGTGGTGGCTTATCTCTGAGAAGAGATGTGTCAGTTACGCTCATTCACAAGAAGATGATTAAAATGAGGCTCTGAAGGCCTTTTTACAATAACCAGGAATGACAAAAACCCTATACATCCAAAAACCTGACCCTAGGAGATGAAGCGCCCAAAAGTCATGTGGGCCCCATTTGGGTAAGTTAGTACATCAACTTCCCGGGGTCGTAACTTTTGCATACGATATCCATTTTAGGCGTATGATATCCCGTTGTAAAGGTATCATCGAGGAGAATAATTTTGGGGGAGATATAAAAGAAACTTACATATTTCTCACCGTTTTCCCAAAAAACATCGTTTTGGGCCTCAAAACGGCTCCAGAAGTGAAAAACTCCTAAAAATAGTAAATTACCAAAATTGCCAGAACATTGTTTTGAGCCAGTTGGAAAAGGTGGGTGGCAATTGATATCCAATTGGATCAATACTCCCTCCTTAGGAATCAATGGTCTCCATTTCATTGAGTTTCCCCATAAGATGAGGAAATTTCTGTTGAATTTGGCCTCGGGTGAGCCACTTGCCTTGGTTTAGGAGTTGCCTTGCTTTGATGACTCGATAAAGATGGATCATTTGTTGTCAAGTTCCCTTGATCTGTGTGTCCACAATATGATCACTAGATTCTTGTTTTATGTAGTCAGGGTTGAGATATGTTGGTGTCAGTTTTTTTGCCACTTCTGAGGTGTCCAATAATGGTGGGAAATAAGGGCGAAGAAGATCCACGTTGAACACTAGGTGCATACCAAGGAAAGGAGGAATGTTGAGCTCAAAAGCTTTATCCCCCACAGCCTTGGTGATGGTGTACGACCTATAATGGAGTGGGTGAAGCTTCCTATGGGGTCCTGTAAAGCGTTCTTTCTGCAAGTGCAACCAAACTTTGTCACCCACCTGAAACTTATGTGGCACTCGATGTTGATCATGGTGTTGCTTGTACTTGTCATTGGACTTCTATAGGATATCTTGAACCTATTGGTGGATGTGATTAATCCATTCAATGAGCCGGGTGGCTTTGTCAGCTTCAGTTGGAGCAGGAGATGAGTCGATCAAGGTGACTGCATGGGGAAGTGCAACATCTATGGGACCCAATGGTTGGAATCCCAACCCCACCTGAAAGGGGCTGTGACCGGTTGATCTATGTAGGGCTCGGTTGTAGCTATGTTGGACATAGGGAAGGCTCTCATCCCATGTGCGAGGGTGATTTGAATTATACATGCGAAGGATATGCACAATCATTCGATTTACGACCTCGGTTTGGCCATCTGTCTTGGGGTGGAAGGTCGTGGATTTAGTGAGCTTGGTGTCCAGCAGTGACCAGAGGCTCGACCAGAATGTGTTGAGAAATCGATTGTCCCGATATGAGACAATGGTTTGTGGGATTCCAAAATGTACCCAGACTCGTTCAAAGAAGAGGTTGGCGGTGGCCTCTACTGTGATGTTCTTCTTACAAGAAACCAGAATCGCCATCTTAGAAAAGCAATCAACAACCACAAAAACAAAGTCATTTCCCCACTTGGTGGACAGGAGGCCTGACATGTAGTCCATTGAGATGGATTCCCATGGCCTATCAGAAGTAGGAAGAGGGGTGTACATGCCCTGTTTCTTAGTGTTCGATTTGGAAATAGTGCAAGCAGTGCAGAACCTGATATACTTGTTGACCTCCTGTCAAAGTTTCAACAAGTAGAAATGTTTTTGTAGCATCGCCACTATCTTTTTCGACGCCAAAGAATCTTGCCACCCGACTATAGTGGGCTTCCCAGATCAGCTTCGCTCACTCGCTTTATGGAACACAAATATGGCCCAGACGATGCAACAACCCATCCCGAGGATGTAAATTATCGACAATTGCATTTGCACCCAACATTTGGTAGGTGGTGGTGAAGTCTGAGTCTGTCTCATAGAGTTGGGTCCATTCAGAGCTCTCATGGCTGCAACCGTCTAGCACCATGGTGAGTGATGTGACTGGCGGTCTGTCGAGTCAATCAACAATGTGATTGGTGCTTCATGTTTTATACTTGATGTTGAGGTAGAATTGTTGCAAGTATGTGGACCACTTTTAATGGTGGTCATTCTACAATTTTCCTTGTGTCTGCATGAATTGCAGTGGCTTATGATCAATGTGGATGACTATCTCCTTCCCAAGAATGTAATGTCTCCACTGGCGGCAGGATTTCACAATGGAGTACATTTCTTTGTCATAAGTAGGGTACTTATGGACATCATCTCATAGTGTCTCACTATGATAGGCCATGGGGTGTCTGTGCTGAATGAGAATGATGCCCACATCATAGTATGAAGAATTTGTCTTGATCTCAAAGGACTGTTGTAGGTCTAGTAGTGAAAGTATTGGGGCTGAGCACAAGCGTTGCTTCAAATCATTGAACGCTTGTTGTTGGGACCGGCCCCACACAAATTTATCCTTACCACCACCCCTATTTATTTGCTTGAGGGCCCATGCAATATGTGAGAATCCCAACATGAACCTGTGGTATAAATTGGAAAGGCCCAAGAAGCTCTAAAGCTCAGTGAGTGTGGCTGGGGTTGGCCAGTCACGGATGACCTGGATCTTGGCTAGATCCATATGTATGCCATGTTGATCAACGATGTAGCCCAGGTAATGGACCTTGTCCATGCCGAAGGAGAATTTTTCCAAGTTGGCGTATAGCTTTTGCTGTCGTAGGGTGTGCAGAACTTGATGAATATGTTGAAAGTGTTTGCCCCAAGTCTTGTTGTAAATGATAATGTCGTCCAGATACACCACTACAAAAGTATTGGTGAATGGTCACAGGATACCATCCATCATCCTCATGAAAGTGGCTAGAGCATTTTTCAAACCAAAGGGCATGACCAACCATTCAAAAAGGCCTTCCTTTGACTTGAAGGCGGTCTTCCATACATCTACATGTTCTATCGGGACCTAGTGGTAACCAGACTTTAGATCAATCTTACTGAAGTATTTTTCCACCATGAGTTGATCAAGGAGTTCATCAATTCAGGGAATCAGGTACCGGTTTCTAACTGTGATTTTATTCAGAGCTCGGTAATTAATGTAGAGTCGCCAAGTTCCATATTTCTTCTGTACCATCACGATTGAGCTCAGACAAGGTGATGAACTGGGACAGATGTGCCCCTTATTGAGCAGTTCTTAGATCTGTCACTTGATCTCATCATTCTCTAACAGAGAGCGTTGATAGACTGGCCCATTGGGGAGCAGTGCATTGGGGGTCAGATCGATGGGGTGCTTGACCTAGCAGTGTAGAGGTACCCTAGTAGGTGAGGAGAAGATATCTGAGTATTCTTCCACGACCTTATCTACTTGCTTATGCTATGTGTAAAGGTTGGTCACAGAGACCCTGGATGTGGTTGTGATCTTTCACTTATTCTGAGAGAAAATCACAAAGAAGACAAACTTTCCCATCTAAGAGATGACCTTCCTGCATTGCTTAACAGAGATCAAGGAAATAGCACTAGGTGGGACTGCCTTGGGTATCTTGTACAATTTCATGTTCAAAGTAATAATAACACTACGAGGCCTAGACTCATATACAACATGATGTTTCCATAAATACGGTTGGCCCAAAATAACATCACAAACTTTGAGAGGAGAAACATCACACAATACCTCGTCTTTGAAGGGCTTGATATCGTACGACAGTCAACACTATTGGTTGACGTGGAGATTTCTTCTTTGGTGAATCCATCCAATGGTGTAGGGTTGTGGGAGCGGCATTGTTGGTAGGGCTAGCTTCTTGATGACCTATGTTGAGATGAGGTTCTTCTATCTACCGCTATCAATGATGAAGTGCAGCGAGGTGACTTTTACCCACATTTGTGAATGGAAGAGGTGCTCTCCTTCTTCTGGCTCATCTGGTTCACCAAGTTGGAGCTTGGTGGTAGCAACGGTGGCATTGGGTTCCGTGTCAATGATCCATATTCCCCTTTCTGGTTCTGCCTCAGAGTCAAAACCTGCATTTGATTCATAGGCTTTCACTTCGGCCACTAGCGACTACTTTAAGTGGAAGTTAGCAGTGTTATGTCAAGGGCTCTTATGGAAGTTTCACCACTTCCCGGTATCTTCCTTTGTCTTTCTAGTGTCCTTCTTTGCTTGCGGCTTGGACTGGTTGTCCTGATATTTTCCATATTTTCTTTGTCCTTTGTTCTATGGGTTTCGGTTTCCCTTTCCTGGCTTTTGTTGTGAGGAGTTCCCAAGCCCAAATTGTTGTGTCTTTTGTTTGAGCTATTGCTTGATTTTGACGGCATATCGGTAGGGCGCGCCCAAGGATGAGATATCCAGAAAATCCATTTTGGTCTAGATGTATCTATGCAAAGCAACATGATACTTGAGCACCATATGTCGCTCTGAATCTTTTATACCCAGCTTGGTGCACAAGGTATGGAAGATATTTGTGAAATCTGGCACTGCTTGGTCTCTTTCTTGCCACAATGTGGTCCATTTGGTATACAAGTCATCATAATTTTTGACAGGGTAGTATTCTTCCTTAATAGAATCCCTAAAGGATTCCCAGGTGGCCATGACTGTAAATAATAAGGGTTCCTCTATTTCCTTTTTCTCACAGAAATTTTCCCACCAATCTTTGACATGGGGAAGGACTTTGAGGAGCGCAAAAGTAATATTCTCTCTATTCGAAAAGTTATGGACAGAAAAATACCCTTCTAGTAGATTCAATCACTTGTCTACAACATATGCGTCTATCTGAATTTCAAATATAGGAATATATAAGTTTATTTGTACCTTTCAGGGGGTGCCACCTCCGCTCGAAGAAGATGTGTCGCATGTTGGTAGCCATCAAGGGATTTGCACGAAACTATCCATCATATCGTTCCTTTGTTGCGTGAAAGCTTCCTCAATCAATAGTTTCAAAGGATCTCCTGTCCCATCATATTTCTTTTCTCCTACCATGAGAGGTCAGTTGGGTGTGTGAGATCTTTTTTCCTCAAGAGAAACAAGCTCAAGACCCAACTCTTTGTACTCCGACCTCGTTGGGGACATGCATTAAGGCAACAAGGAGAAAACCGCTCTGATACCATTGATCCGGATTTTATGAGAAGAAAGAAATGACTACATATTATTAACAGGTTCTTAACACAAAATAACAAAGATACAGTAAAATTGGTTTTCTATTCAATAAGGAAATAAGCTGAAACTGTAAAATGCAGTGGAAACAAGCTTGCTGGAATGGTGGCGACTTATCTCTGAGAAGAGATGTGTCAGCTCCACTCATTCACAAGAAGATTATTAGAATGAGGCTATGAAGGCATTTTTATAATAACAAAGAATTCCAAAAACCCTAGACATCCAAAAACCTAACCCTAGGAGATGAAGCGCCTAAAAGTCATGTGGGCCCCGTTTGGGTAAGTTAGTACATCAACTTCCTAGGGTCGTAACTTTTTCATACGATCTCCATTTTAGGTGTATGATAGCCCGTTGGAAAGGTATCATTGAGGAGATTCATTTTGGGGGAAATATTGAAGGAGTCACCATATTTCTCACCGTTTTCCCAAAAAACATCGTTTGGGGCCTCAAAATGACTCCGGAAGTGAAAAACTGCTAAAAATAGTAAATTACCAAAATTGCCAGAAAACTATTTTGAGCCAGTTGGAAAAGGTGGGTGGCCACTGATATCCACCTAGATCAAAAGGGGACTTACAAAATATCTAAAGAAAATAAATAAAAAGGAAATTATAGGGCTTGGAAGAGGTTGTGCCCCAAAGGAAAGGTAAATCAAGGATGCAACACACCCTCCACCAAGGTACCCATGGAATTGAGACCATATGATACCCTTTCATGTCAATGACCCCATTCCCAAATGTTTTCCCCTCATCCACCTCACATTCATCACATGGCCTAGTTAGGGTTCATCCAGGAAACACTCCTCTATTTGAGGAATTGCCTAACCCAATAGGACCTTTTGATAACCCTCCCATACCTAAATTTGGTAAATTGCATAAAGTCTTTGAGAATGTACTTAATTTGAAAGGGGGGATCCGATGTACTTGTTTGGTTATCTCTTTTATTAATATTGATTTACTTGGCATCATTCATGTGACTTCTGGACCCTTGGATGGCGTACCTTGTTTTTCTTTGCAGGATCTCAATTGGTGACCTCATTCATGGAAGTACTAAAGAACTTTGGATATCCACGAAGGCATGAAATCCCACAGGATGTATGTTGTGCCCCACATGTTGGAGGGAATTGATGATGAGCGTTGCACACTTGATGATGTCATCGGCCCATGAAAGAAGCCTAGGATGATGATACTTGCATGACATCACCCTTCCATGCTAGAATTTTGCACTTTTGCACATGTTGTCAATCTTAGAGGGTTTTATTTGACTTGGGTCTTACACTTGGTGGAGTTGTGGTACATTTACCCCACACTTTTGTGGACTAGTGGGATGATTTGGCACTTTGGGATATGGCACCCTAGCCTTTGGAGGCTAACTCACCCAATGACCACCCTTGAAGAATACTTTGGGTTCTTAATTTCCTATATTACATCAATTTTGGTCATTATTTAGCATTTGTGGACAAAAGTCAATTCATTTTGGTTAAACTCAATGTAAAAACATGAATTTGGACCTAAATTAGTGGATTTAATTGTAAATTTGGATAAAGTGATCTTGTATTTCCTCTATAAATAGATTCAAGGCTCACTTCATTTTTCATAATTCATCATTGAGACATTAATCTCTCTCTCAAAGAAATTACAACCCTCTTATTTTCTTGTGTAATGTATTGGTGTGATTTGTCTATTGGTGATCTTTTCTCATGTGCTCTTGCTAAGAGGTGACTCTCTCTCTTTGGAGGATTGGTTTATGATCTAGGATTTCTCTTAGTGAATAATATTTCTAGGATTTCTTTCATTTGAGGGTAAATTATGTAATTTATTTGATTATCTTGCTTGGAGAGCCCTAGGAGGGTTAGGAGTGTCTATCCCCTCCTTAGAGATAATTTTCTAATTTAAGTGAGGTCATTCAAGGGTATTTTCAAAGGTTAGGATTGTTTATACCCTTGAAAAAATTCTTGGCTAGGGTTTTAAAACTAGGGGTTAAGATGGTCTATCCCCCTAGGGTTTAAAAAACTAGTTTCCCATTAATTTTTTGAGTTGGGTGACATTGAAATGTGACGGATTGGGAACCATTAGAATTGAGATTCACACTTAGAATGTTGTAAGTGAAATCCCAATACCCATCAAAATATAAATGGGTTAAAATCAAGTTTATGATTGGTGGATCAACAAGAGAAGACTAAAAGAGAGGGCATCAGACTGCCTGTAAATATATTTTATTGGGCATGGATTCATAACATTATGTAGATCACAGGAAATCAAGCTGCCTACCAGACAAAAGGCTTATGCAAATATGGATAGAAGAATAGAAGGTAAACGAAAAGAATAATATCCACGTAAAAAAGATCCTTTCTGTAAGATAGATTAAAGCATGCTTGAACAATAACCTATTATTAATATGCAATTACCACAAATCCTTTGCAGCTCATGAATCCATTAACCAAAGGTAGCTTTTGATTTTCAAAATTTGTAAATATTACTCAAGAAAGATGATTAGAAAGAATGGAAACAAGAGAAAAACAGTATGGTATCACAACTTTCATGAAACTCTAATGGTAGAAATGCCTACAACACATGCCCTCAGGCTTACAAATGAGAAACTCAATTGCTCCTCTAGCTCTCTCCTCTCTTGGATCATGAATCCAACTTTTTCTTGATCCCTCTCACCCATTAAATAGAAAATAACATACAAAATATTCTTAGGAGGTCGAAGCCTATCTCTTCCATTGGATTCTAGGCCTTGGAGATAGGTGGCAATAGTCAAAGAGACAAGAATCCAACAAACTGCTAATTTTCAGGAAGTTTTTGGAAGTCATTAATAAATCTTTTTCCAACTCATTGCATGAGGTTTTAATGGAGATAAATATTAGGTGCATGTGTCCTTTAGCATTTAACTGATCTCTGAGAAGTCATTCAAACCCTCCTTGACAGGTCGAAACCTCCAAACAAGGAGAATATCCAAAAACTATGCAAAACAGAGAGTTTGCAGTGCCAGTTTGCAGGGCACTAGTGTTTTAATATTATCTCTCAAATTCCAAACTAGTTTAGGATGAATTTTGGTCAGCGTGTCTATACCAAATCGTGCTCCTCCACAAAATATTTCCAAAAAAACCACATCACCATTCAAAAGTTATGATCAAATATTTAGAGGCTCTGCTATAGGAAATGAGTTTTCTGCACTAGTTCATAGTGCCAATAGATGAATGATTCAAGAAAAACCCTTCTTTCAGTCTTTAAAACAACATGAAAAAAGTCATGGAGTATCTGGTAAACCTGAGCTTGATGTAGATGCCATCAAAGTTGAACAGGTGTTTTTTTAAGCTATTTAACCTCCAATAGTCCTCCTTAACCAGTTCGTAGTGTCTGTTTGTAGTTCCTATCAAACATAGCTTTCACACTTCGAGGAGGATGTTAGTTGATGGTATGACATAATCCTAGAGAAGTGATTAAATGGTAGGCTTTGAAAACCATAAATCCTCCTTGACATTATCCTATAATTTCAATGATGACAAAATTGAAATCATGAAGTATTTAGAGTACATTGCAAACTCTCCTAGTGAGTTGGAAACACATCAACCAACTTTGACTTGACACTTAAATAGATAGATGAAGATAAAGGTAACCTTGTGTACAACGTGGAGGTGTGACATGTCAATGTAATGATGTAAAAATCAAAGATGTGACTCAAGAAAAAAACAAAGTGATTATTTGTTACCCCTACAATTCTATGTGCTAAGATCTGGCTCCACATGTGATGGAATTCTCCCTGTGAGCTACCAAGATCATGCAATTCCAATGCCTTATCCATCCCATCTCTGCAATCTGTACTTTGTCTATGCCTTGAGAGCACCTCTGATCATTTATTGAAAATTGAAAAACACTCACCGCAAACCAAATTCTTGCATATCAAGCTTATTTATATACATAATCCTACTCTAAACTACCCAGATGAATAACTTTGCTCAATTTAAGTCATACTTCTAATGCAACAAGGTGAGTATCGAACTAATGAAAATAACTCCTTCCATGCAATTGTTCGAAATAATATTCAAGTGATATGAGGCTTGCAACAAGACGTTAATAAGAAATGGATACTTACAACAATGATCTAAAATCATACCAACAATTGGATCATAAGAAACCTTTGAAAAATATAAATATATGTAAAATTCCACAGGATCATGAAACTTATGACAAGACATTTCTAGTTGGTTAAGAAAACCATTTTGCTCCTCTGTGAATGTTGATTCATCAATAAAATGATGGTCGTCATATACTTCATATCTACTCATATGTTGTTTGATGTCTTTTGCAAGTGCAGGTACAGAAATGATAGACATTTCCTCATTGATCCTTGGAGTTTTTTGCTCATCAATAGCCAATAAAGAGAATTCCAATTGTTGTTGCAATTCTTCCTCATCTTCTTCACTATATTCCTGTGGCTTAGGATTCAAAACTATCACGTGCTTATATATCGATCTGCTCATTATCATTTGAATACTCAAAGGAAACAATTTGATTTTCATGACAGCTTAAAGAGTGGATACATTTGATACAATGTCAAAAGTATCTACATCCTGGCTATCACTTTGAAGATCATCATCCTCTTGATCATAATGAAAAGTGTCTTCTACTGCATCATACTCTTTATGACTATTTGATCATTTACTAAGCAACTAAAATTCATAACAACATTCTTGATAAAGGAAATGAGCTGTAAATTTCTCTTTGCAAAATAAACGAAATGCATCATGAAAATGTCTTAGTGAAGTAATACAAGCAACCGAGAGTGATCTACATCAATCACGATATGCTCCATCTAAAGAGTATGTGAACAATTTGATGAGGAAATCTTCATGTATAAATTTCATCTTAGCACTCATGAAAATCTAGTAAAAACGCAGCTGGAATTTCCCAATTTTCCCCTCTAAACCTAGGAAGGCAGCCTTCCCATTCACTTCTATCAGGCATGGGGTTTGGAAAACCAAATATATTTGATAAATCACAAAATGCATACCTCCGAGCAAGAATCTTTTCCATTTCAAACCAGTGGAGTCACCCATATATTCATTTATGATGAAGTTGGAGCCGTGAGGTAGAAGATTGCAATCAATCTTGTGTCATGCTCCTTTCTACCATCAAGAGCTGGATCTGATCATTTTCGTTCTACCAGGGAAAATTTCTTCACTTCCGTCCCTGGCTACAACGCCAAAAATGTTAGCACTAAGAGTCACACTTAGACTATTGTAAGTGCAAACCTAGTACCCATCAAAATATAAATGGATTAAAATCAAGTTTATGATTGGTGGATCAACAAGAGAACAGTAAAAGGGAGGGCGTCAAACTTCTTGAAAATACATTCTATTGGGCATGGAGTCATAATATTTTGCAGATCACGGGAAATCGGGCTACCTACCAGAAAAAAAGGCTTATGAAAAGATGGGTAGAAGAATAGAAGGTAAAAAAAAGGAAGAATATCCACATAACAGAGATCCTTTCTATAAGATAGATTAAAGAGTGCTTGAAAAATAATCTATGATTAACATGAAATTACCACAACTCCTTTGCATCTCATGAATCCATTAACCAAGACAACTTTTGATCTTCAAAATATGTAAATATTACTCAAGCAAGATGATAAGAAATAATGGAAACAAGAGAAAAATAGTCTGGTATCACAACTTTCATGAATCTCTAATGGAAGAAATTTCTACAACACATGTCCTCAAGCTTACAAATGAGCAACTCAACTTCTCCTCTAGCTCTCTCCTCTCTTGGATCATGAATCCAAATTTTTGTTCATCCCTCTCACCCATTAAATATAAAATAACATAAAAAATATGCTTAGGAAGTCGAAACCCATATCTTCCATTGGATTATAGGCCTTGGAGATAGGTGGCAACAGTCAGAGAGACAATAATCCAACAAACTGCTAATTTTCAGGAAGTTGTTGGAAATCATTAATAAATCTATTGCCAATTCACTGCATGAGGTTTTAATGGAGATAAATATTAGGTGCATGTGTCCTTTATCATCTAACTGATCTCTGAGAAGTCATTTGAACCCTCATTGACAAGTGACAACCTCCAAAAAATGAGAATATCCAAAAACTATGCAAAACAGAGAGTTTGCAGCGCCCGTTTGTAGCGCACTAGTGTTTTAATTTTATCTCTCAAATGACAAACTGGGTCAAGCGGAATTTTGGTCAGAAAGTAAATACCAATATCATTCTACTTAGAAAAACATTTTAGAAGAACCCACATCACCATTCAAAAGTTATGATCAAATATTTAGAAGGCTCTGCTATAGGAAATGAGTTTGCAGCGCCAGTTTGTAGCACACTGGTGTTTTAATTTTATCTCTCAAATGCCAAATTGGTTCAGGATGCATTTTGGTTAGCAGGTCCATACCAATGTCATTCTCATTCTCCTCTAAAAATTTTTTTAGAAGAACCCACATCACCATTCAAAAATTTTGATCAAATCGTTAGAGGCTCTGCTACAGGAAATGAGTTCACAGTGCTAGTTTGCAACACCAGTTCGCAGCACCAATAGATGAGTCATCCAAAACCCTTATTTCAATCTTTAAAACAACATGAAAAAACTCATGGAGTATCTAGTAAACCTGGGATTGATGTAGATTCCATCAAATTTGAACAGGTGTGCATGCAAGCTATTTAACCTTGAGAGCACCTCTGATCAATCTATTCCATCTCTACAATCTGTACTATGTCTATGCCTTGAGATCACCTCTGATCATTTATTGAAAACTGAAAAAAAACTCACTGCAAACCAAATTATTGCATAGCAATCTTATTTATATACATAATCCTACTCTAAACTACCCAGTTGAATAACTTTTCTAAATTGAATTCATACTTCCAATGCAGCCAGGTGAGTATTGAACTAATGAAAATAACTCCTTCCATGCAACCAATCGAAAGAATATTCAAGTGATATGAGTCTTGTAGCAAGAGTTTAATAAGCAATGGATACTTGCAACTATGATCTGTAATCATACCAACAACTAGATCATAAGAAACCTTTGAAAAATATAATACTATGTAAAAATCCGAAGGATCGTGAAATTTATGACAAGATGTTTCTAGTTGGTTAAGAAAACCATTTTTATCTTCTGTGAAGACTAATTCATCAATAAAATGATGGTCCTCATATACTTCATAGATACTCATATGTTGTTTGATGTGTTTTGAAAGTGCAGGTACAGAAATGATAAGCATTTCCTCCCTGGTCCTTGGAGTTTTCTTCTCATCAATAGTTGATAAAGAGAGTTACAATTGTTGTTGCAGTTCTTCCTTATCTTCTTCACTATATTCTCGTGGCTTAGATTCAAAACTTTCACATGCTGATATATCGATCTGCTCATTATCATTTGAATACTCAAAGGAAATAATTTGATTTTCATGACAACTTAAAACAGTGGATACATTTGATACAATGTCAAAAGTATCTACATCCTGGATATCACTTTGAAGATCATCATCCTCTTGATCATAATGAAAAGTGTCTTCTAGTGCAGCATACTCTTTATGACTATTTGATCCTTTACTCAGTAAATCGAATTCATAACAACATTCTTGATAAAGGAAATCAGTTGCAAATTTCCCTTTGCAAAACAAATGAAATGCATCATGAAAATGTCTTAGTGAAGTAATACAAGCAATTGGGAGTGATCTACACCATTCACGAGATGCTCCATCTAAAGAGTATGTAAATGATTTGATGAGGACATCTTCATGTATAACTTTCATATTAGGTATGCACTCGTGAAAATATAGTAAAAACGCAGCTGGCATTTCCCATTTTTCCCCTCTAAACCTAGGAAGGCATCCTTCCCATTCACTTCTATCAGGCACAGGGTTTGGAAAACAAAATATATTTGAGAAATCAAAAAATGCATACCTCTAAGAAATAATCTTGTCCATTTCAAACTAGTGGATTCGCCCATAGATTCATCTATGATGAAGTTGGAGTTGCCAGGTAGAAGATTGCATCCAAGCTTATGTCATTCTCTTGTCTACCATCAAGAGATGAATTTGATCATTAGCGTTATCCCGAGGAATATTTCTTCACTTCCATCCCTAGCAACGACGCCAAAAATGTTATCACTGAGAGTCACACTTAGAGTGTTGTAAGTGAAATCCCAGTACCCATCAAAATATAAATGGATTAAAATCAAGTTTATGATTGGTGGATCAACAAGAGAAGAGTAAAAGGGAGGGCATCAGATTGCTTGCAAATGCATTCTATTGGGCATGGAGTCATAACATTATGCAGATCACAGGAAATCAGGTTGCCTACCAGACAAAAGGCTTATGAAAATATGGGTAGAAGAATAAAAGGTAAACAAAAAGAAGAATATCCACATAACAAATACCCTTTCTGTAAGATATATTAAAGAGTGCTTGAACAATAATCTATTATTAATAGGCAATTACCACGAATCCTTTGCAACTCATGAATCCATTAACCAAAAGCAACTTTTAATCTTCAAAATCTGTAAATATTACTCAAGCAAGATGATAAGAAAGAATGGAAACAAGAGAAAAACAGTCTGGTTTCACAACTTTCATGAATATCTAATGGCATAAATGCCTACAATAGATACCCTTAGGATTACAAATGAGCACCTCAACTACTCCTCTATCTCTCTCCTCTCTTGGATCATGAATCCAACTTTTTATTGATCTCTCTCACCCATTAAATATCAAATAACATACAAAATATTCTTAGGAGGTCGAAACCCATCTCTTCCATTAGATTCTAGGCCTTGGAGATAGGTGGCAATAGTCAAAGAGACAAGAATCCAACAATGTTAGGGACCTAACCCCTCACGTAGGTAGAATAGTATATTCCGATGTAATAAAGGTCAATATTAATAAGGCCTAGCAATAAGGAATAATAAGTCGAATGTAAGAAGACCTAATAGAAGCTTATGATTCTAGAAGGATCTTCCTCTAGATGGTTCTTTTGATAGACTTATTTAGTATAAATAGGAGTCAAGGGTATGAGAACTGTTGTCTTGGATATTATTGTAATAGAGCTCTGCTCAACTAGAGGTTTCCCCCTTGAAGAGGCAAGTGAACATTACTCTCAGTAATCGAAGTGCTCTTTCTGGTGTTATTATGTTATCATTTCAATATTATTGTGGTGTTGTTCTGGTTATATTGTTGTTCATCTGCCATTTCTAGCATTTTATTTTTGTTATACATACTTTTTATATATGGAATATTACAAGTGGTATCAGAGAAATTTTCTCAACAGAAAATTGTGGGTAAATTTATTTCAAGGTAGAGACGTATTATGATGTCTTTAAGCTACAGAGATCTGTCATTACATGCATAAACCCGCGGTCGAGGGATTCATACACACAAGAAATACAAATGGTACTTAAACACACATATGTTGGCCACCCTTGTAACCCCTATTGGTACCCCTTCGAGTGGTAGCACATCAAACAACACTTGTATACGGATCAACCTAGATTTCTTGAAGCCCTCTTTAGATAAACTGATCGGTCGCCTAACTGCTATAGTGTCACCGAGAATAACACTCAGGAAGATACTCTCTAGTACCTAGGTAGTCGGGTAGTATAGCTAACGACATGGTCTAGCCTCCTTATTTGGTGCCCGGAGATATTGGGTCAAGTACTACTATTGGACCCTGCACGTATATCAGAGAGCTATAGCACAAGGAAAACCCTTGTCTGTAGAACCCTTGGGGATGGAAACAAAAAAATAAAACAGGCAGAATCTATTACCGCGCAACTGTGTTCGAGTTGTCAAATCACTACACATTTCTTCCTGGTTAAGAATTTCATCACTGCAGTATTCTTCAAATCGAAGTATAACTCTGCAGGTGTAAAAAAAAAAAGTTTGGAAATTTTTGCACCATTATTTGAGAACTATTCCATCGGATTCATCTCTTCGCCCTTATCACATTAATACCTATCATTTTTCAGAAAAACATTTGACCCCACCTGCCCCTCTTCGGTTCCCTCATCATCATGGCCCATACCCGTAGCCAAGACTTGGAAGCTCACTTCAATACTTTGCAATCTAATTTCACAGAGACCCAACAAGAAGTGAGACAACTCAGTGCCAATATTGCCACCATCAATAAAACCATGCATTCCTCCATCGTCGCCTCAATCGTAGAACTCAAAGAAGACCTCAAAAAAGACTTGACCACCCAGCTTGAATCTGTCGCTTCGATGATCTGCACCAACCTACATATCCCTACAAATCCCCCTTTATCTGACCCACCTTTGCATATCGAAGCTGAAACTTCCTCTCATTCCCATAATTTTCAGCCCCATCACTTTCAGCGTGACCTATGCCTTTCGCGGGTGGATGTGACCAAATTTGATGGCTCGGATCCCACTAGTTGGGTAACTCAAATGGATCATTATTTCTCTTTGTACGACATTACATATGACTTGGCCAAACTCTAGTATGGTGTTCTCCATATAGATCAAGAACGTTGGCAATGGAGAAAAACTGCTTGTCAAGGGTATGTTTCTTGGACACACTTTGTGGTAGAGCTTTATGAACGCTTTGACATTGACACCAACCATTTGAGTCATTTGAAAAAGTTGAAACAATCTGGCACAGTGGAAGACTTTATAGCTTCTTTTGAGCGACTGGATTTTCGTATAGAGGGCATGTCTGATGTTGTTTTTCAAGAATGTTTTATCAGTGGCCTCAAGGACGAGATTTGTTCCCATGTCCTCATGGCTCGAACTTAGAGTTGGGTGGAGGGTACTAAACGAGCTAAGGAATCACAACAGGTTATCTCTTCTCAAAACCAAAAACCCTCTTTTATTCCTCGCACTAAACCAGTAAATCCCACTCCTCGTTCTACTCCACTAAAGATCCAAAAATTGACCAGGGCCAAAATGGGTGAACGCCAACTCAAAGGCCTTTGTTATAATTGTGATGACAAATATTTTCCAGGACATAAGTGTAAGGAACAAAAGATTTTTATGGCCATATCAGAGGATTTTTTGGAAGAGGATTTTGAAGATCCCCTTGTGTTTGAGTCACCTAAACCCACCGACATTACCCCTCCCTCAGACCCTCCCAAAGTAGAACCGGTCATTTCCCTAAATTCTCTCATGGGATTCTCTACTCCCCAAACCCTCAAAATAATTGGCTACATGAAGCATAGGAAGGTCATCATTCTTGTTGATAGTGGCAACACCCATAATTTTATTCATCACATAATTGCCCAAGAAACTAATTGCTATATTTGTGCAGTCAATAATTTATAAATCATGATTTCCAATGGAGGGTCCATGAAATGTGGAGGGAGTTGTGAAAATGTGTGTCTCCAAATTGGTGACTACCACCTGAAATCTCATATGTTTTCTAACGACATGGGTGGTTGTGACATTATGTTGGGTGGAGACTGGCTAAGGACTTTGGGTCCCATTCTCATGGATTTTAAGGAATTAACCATGCAATTTGACCAGGAGGGCCAACAATATAAGTTCCAAGGAATCACTGTCAGTTCCCCTGAGATCATTAGTTCCCATCGCATGGAAACTCTTCTCAAAAAAGGTCATTTAGGCGTTATTGCCCAACTCCATGTCATACAAGCAAATAAGACATCCTCTTTGTTGCAGGACCTCCAATCCATCCTCTCTAAATATCAAGTGGTTTTTTCCACTCCCCGGAGACTCCCTCCTTCCCATGGTGTTCATGATCATTCCATTCCCCTTGTCCTAGGAAGCCTTCCTCCCAATATTTGTCCCTATCATCACCCCTTTTCCCAAAAAAATGAAATTGAGAAAATGGTTCAAGAACTGCTTAACACAAGAGTTATCTGCCCTAGTACGAGCCCCTACACTTCTCTTGTGGTCATGGTCATGAAAAAAGAAGGCTCTTGGTGCATGTGTCCTAATTTCCGTGTCCTCAACAAACTCACCATTAAATACAAATTTATCATTCCTTTCATTGATGACCTCTTGGATGAATTAAGTGGCACCCAGTTCTTTACTAAACTTGATCTTCATTATGGCTACCACAAGATCCCTATGAAAGAGGCAGACATTCCTAAGACTTCCTTTAGAAATCATGAGGGCCACTCTAAGTTTTTGGTCATGCCCTTTGGTTTGTGTAATGCTCCCTCCACTTTCCAAAGCCTCATGAATCATGTCTTCCGTCCTTTTCTCCATCATTTTGTCTTATTTTTCTTTGATGATATCCTCATCTATAGAAAAACTTGGATAGACCATCTTTCTCATGTGGATCGAGTTATCCATCTACTCTCTCAGCACCAACTTTTCCTGAAACAATCTAAATGTGCTTCTAGTGCCTCAGAAGTCAAGTACTTGGGTCATCTTGTTGGAAAGCATGGCGTTAGGGTGGATCCTAAAAATAATGAAGCTATGCAAGACTAGCCTCACCCAAAGACTCTCAAAATCTTGCGTGGATTTATGGGCTTAAAAGGTTATTATTGCAAGTTTGTTAAGAATTATGGAAAGATTGTGGCCCCTCTCACTGTACTCCTTAAAAAGAATTCTTTCACCTGGACTCCAGCAGTTGCTCAGGATTTTCAAAACTTGAAGATGACCATGTGCACCACTCCAGTCCTGGAAATTCCTAATTTCACAACGACCTTTGTCCTGGAATGTGATGCTTTAGGAAAAGGAATTGGCATTGTCCTTATGTAAGAGGGTCGGCCTTTGGCCTTTACTAGAAGACAATTGTCTGAACAAAATTTGGGCAAATCAATCTATGAAAAGGAAATGTTGGCTATTTTTCATGCCATTGATCTTTGATGCCCTTATCTATTGGGGAAACGCTTCCAAATTAAGACAGATCATCAAAGCCTCAAGTATTTTCTGGAACAACGCATCTCCTCCCCAGAGCAACAAAAATGGGTGACTAATCTCTTTGGATATGATTATGAGAATATTTACAAGAAAGGAAAAGACAATGTGGTTGTGGATGCACTTTCCCGATAATATGAAGATGAAGAGTCCTTTTTTTCTCTCTCCTTCATTGTACCAGATTGGCTCCAAGTCATTCGCCAAGAATGGCTACACGATCCCAAAAGTTCACATCTGATACAAAAATTGCAGTCCAATTCTCCAGTTTTCCCAGGGTACTCTTGGCTCCATGATGAGCTTCGATACAAAGGTCATTTTTATTTAACTAAACAGTCAAAACTTAAATCCACGGTACTTTTTGAGCTTCATTCTACACCCACAGTTGAGCACTCAGGGTTTACCAAGACCTATGATAGGGTCAAACATTCTTTTTTCTGGGATGGTATGAAACAGGAAGTTCATAATTTTGTGGCTGAATGTGATGTGTGCCAACGCAACAAGGGTGAAATAGTCAAATCTCCTGGAGAACTATAACTCCTTATGATTCCACCTGCTATTTGGCGAGATATATCTATGGATTTTATTGTATGCTTACATAAATCGGGAAATAAATCAGTCATCATGGTGGTCATTGATCGCCTTTCCAAGTATGCTCATTTATGTGCTCTTCAACACCCATTTACAGCAACCATTGTGGCTCAACGTTTCATGGATCAGGTCTTCAAGCTTCATGGCATGCTGCATTCTATTGTTTTTTATCGCGACCCAACTTTCACCAGCAATTTTTGGCAAGAACTATTCAAGCTACAAGGCACCCAATTGCATCTCAGCACAACTTATCATCCCCAGACTGATGGTCAAATTGAAGTTGTCAACAAGTGTTTGAAAACATATTTGAGGTGTTTTTCATCAGAAAACAAAAATCAGTGGGATCAATGGTTACCACTAGTTGAATGGTGGTACAACACTTCATATCATACAACTACCTGCATGACTCCTTTTGAAACAGTATATGGACAAAATCTACCTTCAGTTCTCTCATATTTATCAGGTGTATTGAAGGTCCAGGAAGTTGACCAAACGCTTACAGTTCGAGAGGCTATTCTTTGTACCCTCAAAGATAATTTGGTCATGGCCCAGAATCGTATGAAGCAACAAGGATATCGAGGTCGCTTTGAACGTCAATTTGCAGAAGGGGATCAGGTGTTTTTTTGACTGCAACCTTACAAGAAAAATTCCCTCAAGGCTGACCATTTTCAGAAACTGGTGCCCAAATTTTATGGTCCTTATAACTTTCTCAAGCGTGTGGGACAGGTGGCCTATCAGTTATCTTTGCCCATTCATTCTAAGATACATATTGTTTTTCATGTTTCCTGCGTAAAGAAGGTGATTGGAACTAAGTGCCAAACTCAAACCAACCTTCCCAAGTTGGATGAAGAAGGCAACATTTGGCTACAACCAGAAGCAGTTTTGGACCAGCGTGAGCATTGCCTACATCAACGAACCATCAAGGAAGTGTTGGTCCAGTGGAAAGATACAACCCCAACAGATGCCACTTGGGAACCAAATACCATTTTTCAACAATTTCCACATCTCAAGCCTTGAGGACAAGGTTGTTTTTAACGGGGATGACATGTTAGGGACCTAACCCCTCATGTAGGTAGAATAATATATTCTGATGTAATAAAGGTCAATATTAATAAGGCCTAGCAATAAGGAAGAATAAGTCCAATGTAAGAAGACCTAATAAAAGCTTTCACTTCTAGATGGATCTTCCTCTAGATGGTTCCTTTGATAGACATATTTAGTATAAATAGGAGTCGAGGGTATGAGAACTATTGTCTTGGATATTATTGTAATAGATCTCTACGTGACTGGAGGTTGCCCCCTCGAAGAGGCAAGTGAACATTGCTCTCATTAATCGAAGTGCTCTTTCTAATGTTATTCTGTTAGCATTTCAGTATTATTGTGGTGTTGTTCTAGTTATATTGTTGTTCATCTACCATTTCTATCATTTTATTTCTTTTCTGCATACTTTTTATATCTGGAATATTACAAACAAACTGCTAATTTTCAGGAAGTTGTTGGAAGTCATTAATAAATCTATTGCCAACTCACTACATGGGGTTTTAATGGAGCTAAATATTAGGTGCATGTGTCCTTTAACATATAAGTGATCTATGAGAATTCATTTGAACCCTCCTTTATAAGTGACAACCTCCAAACAAGGTGAATATCCAAAAACTATGCAAAACAGAGAGTTTGCAGCGCCAATTTGCAACTCACTCGTGTTTTAATTGTATCTCTCAAATGCCAAACTGGGTCAGGATGAATTTTGGTCAGAAGGTCAATACCAATATCATGCTCCTTCACAAAACATTTCATAAGAACCCACATCATCATTCAAAATTTATGATCAAATCTTTAGAATCCTCTGCTACAACAAATGAGTTCGTAGTGCCAGTTTGCAGTGCACTGGTGTCTTAATATTATCTCTCAAATGCCAAACTTGGTCAAGCTGAATTTTGGTCAGAATGTCAATACCAATATAATTCTCCTCTTCAAAACATTTTAGAATAACCCACATCAGCATTCAAAAGTTATGATCAAATATTTAGAGGCTCTGCTACATGAAATGAGTTCACAGTGCCAGTCTGTAGTGCCAATTCACAGAGCCAATAGACGAGTCATCCAAAACCCTTCTTTCAGTCTTTAAAACAACATGAAAAACCTCATGAAGTATATGGTAAACCTAGGCTTAATGTATATGCGATCAAATTTGAACATGTGTCTTTGCAAGCTATCTAACCTCCAATGCTCCTCCTTAACCAGTTCGCAACGCCAGTTCGCAACACCAATTCACAACACCTATCAAACATATCTTGCACACTTCGAGGAGGTTGTTAGTTGATGGTATGACATAATCCATGGAGAAGTGTTTAAATGGTAGGCTCTGAAAACCATAAATCCTCCTTGATATGATCCTATAATTGCAATGATGACAAAATTGAAATCATGAAGTACTAAGAGTACGTTGTGAACTCTCCTAGTGAGTTGGAAGCACATCAACCAACTTTAACTTGACACTTAAACGGATAGATGGTAACAAAGGGAACCTTGTATACAACATCAAGGTGTGACATGTCAAGGAGTGGCCGATGTAAAAATCTAATGACTCAAAAACTAAACCAAAGTGATTCTTTTTTACCCTGCAATTCTATGTGCTAATAGGAACATAAGGGTTTGGGTTCAAGCTTCAAGACTCTTTTCCATTTCCATTCTAACACACAGCTTCAAGACTCTTTTCCATTTCCATTCTAACTTACATGTTAATGTTATGACTCCATTTTCCCAATAGATAAGTCTCTAGTCTTTGCATTGAAAAACATAAATATTTCTCTCTTAAAGTCATTGGATTTGTGGATGAATTGACTCATTCTAAGCTATCTTTTTACTTGCTTCCATAATAACAAGTTAGCTACAACTATTAGGGTTGTAGAAAAACCTCTCTCTCACTCTTGTTTACTTACTTTTTACCAAAACAAATTGTGCTTGAATATTGCAAATTAGTCTACTTGTTAAGGGATATAAATTGACATATTTATTTTCTAATTTATGTGGTGGAAACTTGCTACTGTAGAATTTTTTTGCTACAACCATCTAGGGCTGATAACACTTACTTTGCAGCCCATTCAATGGTCAAAATTGTGGTTTAATCATTGGAATATTGTCTACTACTCATAAGCTTTCATTTACCATCCCTTAGTGTTGATTTTGATGATGGTTTATTGCAGTTGTTAACATATTCTTATTGTTGATATAATTTACACTCTGTTGCAATTTTTGGGACAACCAAGTTTGTTGTTTCTTTCCTTAGTGTTCGGGGTCTAATTTAATGATTTTTGGTCTTGGGATATTGGCTCTAATATTGCTTTTGCAGGTCATCGATAAACTTGCTTCTCTCCTACACCAAATTCATCATTCTCAAAACCCTAATCACTCTCATCTAGTGAACAAAGGAGGAATCTTTTACAAACCCTTTCATCGCACTCTCCATCCCCCCAAGGTCACCCGGGAAGCCTCCCTTGTGATGGAATCATCCATCACTAAAATGAGGTGAGTAATTTCTAATGTGGAAATGGTTCTTACTCCTAGTTGTGTTGCACTAGTGACGTTTGTAGTTGGATTTTCCCAAATGATAGTTTGTGCGATAAAAAATTTGGCGCCATTTCCAGGGAGGATTTTGAATCATTTTTAATCCCATAAAAACATTTGGAAAGTCTACCCCAAAGCCTTTATCTATATCTTTCCTAGCGACTCCATTTGAGGGAATTTCCTTATTGAATTTTGATGAGGTTTTCATAAATTTAATCTAGCAACTCCATAACCTAAGAACTAGTCTTTTCAAAAGACACTTCCTAAGGGAAGGTTCAAACCTTCTCAATTTTATCGATGAAGGCCTCCTCATAATTCACATGTTGGAAAAACCTTATTGAAAGGGAGTCTTCCTTTTAATCCAATGGATCATCCTTGGTCTAGAAACCTTTACAAGTCATTGGATTTGACCAACATCACTAGGTACCCCAATAAGCTACCAACAAAATCTCACAAATGGTTACCAAAGTTTACTAGGAAAAATGTTGTTACAGCTAAAGAACATCTTGACGCTATTGGTGTAGCTATGGAAGATAATTTTGTGGAGCATGAAGATGTTGTGATGAATTTATTAGCCTCCTCTCTTGATGGATATGTCAATAAGTGGTTCAAAATCGTGCCCAACAATCACTTGAAGTCATGTCAAGATTTCACGTATTTTCTCAAAAAGAGATGGAAAACGAAGGAAGATAGTGGAATGTTATTGATGCAATTCAAACAAATTGATAATAAAGATAATGAAACAATGAAGGAATTCAATGTCAGGTTTGACATATTTCTCGACCATATCCCAAGGAACTTGTGCCCGCCAGAAGCAGTCATTCTCCTTCTTTATTTGAATTCTTTTGAAGGGAAGTTTGGTTTTATCCTGAAGAAAAATATGTATGATATATTAGAAAAGGATAAAGAGTATACAATATAGATTGAAGAACATATCATCAGCTCCAAGGTTGAGCCTTTTCAATTCCCTCGTGCTAGAGAAGAACCAAAGACGAAGACGTTGACCAGCAATGTATAAGATCCAGTCACACTTTTGGCTCAAAATTTTGATCAGATGAATGCCCAATATGTCCTGAGCTAGAATCAAATCATGAATAGGTTGAATAATTTAGAGAGGCAAAATTCTGCTCCAATGCCTCAATTTACCATACAGCAGAAGGATAACACTTTTTGGAAGCCAAAGCCATGACAAGAAACAAAGACACTTGATACCTTGACTCCCATTGGGATGGTTAATATGGAAGTATCTTCATGGTGTTTTCTTTGTGAAGAACCCATTGGGAAAAATAAATGTCCAAGGAAAAGGGAGGATGAAGATCCTGATTTTGTTAACAGTTTGATTTCATTGATACATTTTATGCAGTTGAGTCCAAGGAATACATTGACATCACAGAAGAACAACTTGAATAAGTTAGGAAGTAGGTAGCTAGATAGGCTAGGTTAGAAATTTTGAACCAAATGGATGAAGCTTCAAAGGAAAGGTTGAGGAGAAAAGAGATTTTGGCATAGTCTAGGAAAACCAGTGCACTGGTGGCACCTCCTCCAGCATTGAAGATAGTGCCTCCACCTCCTCCACCACCTGTTCATGATTTTCCTCCACAGCCCACACCAACCATTGAGGATTTTCAACTCAATATTGATGTTACCAACATGATGGAAAATATGAACATGGTGTTTCCCTTGACTAAGATGTGCAAGATTCCTTCTGTAAGGAAAGAAGTATTGAAAAATATGAAGCTACGGGATGAGTTTGAAGATCCTCCAATAATTTTAAACACCTCGTGCCATGCAAATAGAGAATATGAGAACCCTCTTTTCTATCTTTTTCTAGGAATCAATGGTCTTCGTTTGAATAATTGCATGTTGGATTTTGGTGCCTTGATAAATGTGATTCCTTTAAAGGGTATGAAGCAGTTAGGTCTGCAGGTTACTCGGTCTTACAAAAATGTATGTGGAATTCATTCAAGGAGAGTGAAGGTATGTGGTCTTATCAAATACCTAGGTTTATATTTGTGTGCCTTTCCAAACATTAATATCAAGATGGATGTAGCAATCATTTATGTACCCGACACTTGAGGCATGCTCTTGTCTAGGAAATGGCTTGAAAATCTTGGTGCTTTTCTCAGTATGGACCTAATTCATGAACATATCCCTATGGTGGATGGGACATTTTATATTTTATACAGTCAGCCAATTGCTGAGAAACATGTACTCAAAATCAATGAACCAGATAGTTACAGTGATGATGAGTTTGATGTTAGTTATGAGTCATCAGATGATGATGTTACTCCTGATTGGACCACTCTTCCTTTCTCCCAAGAGGACTTCATAGACACTTTGTTTCAAAATAAAAATAAGTATAAGGAAAGAATTACTAGATATCAAGAAAATGACCTAGGATCTGTCAAAATTATCAAGAAGGATGCAAATACGAGGGATCAAGAATGAGAACAATCTATCAAAGATATTGTCAAAGAAAACACTCCCACGTAGCCTTACATTGAAGGTGTACCATATGTTGAGTTTGATAAAGGAAGCCTTGCACTCATGTGAGATAAAAATAAGGGAAATCCAAAGTATGGAATGAAGAGTGAAGTTCCATTGCTCATCCCTTACATTGTCAGGAAGAAATCTAGACAAATTGTTTATTATCTATCTTCCATTGATGGGAGGAAGATTCCATTACCTGTTAATGGGTCTATATGTTGGTTGTGGAGCCTGATTATATTCCTAATTCAGAGGTCTTTGTTTTTAGTTTTGTTTATACGCCATCAATACTTTACACCCTAGAAGAATGCACACTCCTCCACATGGGGGACTGCAGGGGGGGTTACCCCCCTCAGGGGTCCTGGGGCAAGCAAGCCCTCGAAGGAAAAATTTACTTGTAGATGCATATTATAATTTCATAGTAAATCTAGGTTGTTCATTATAAGGTTTCAGATCTGACGGTAGAAGTTATGTTAAGGTTTTTTTCCCTAAAAGGAAACCCTCTTTAATGAGGGAAATGTATTGCAGCTATGTATCATTGCGAATATTGTATTTTGAGTGAGGAGATTGTGAGAGAAAGAAGAGGAAGTAGCAATGGGTGTGTTGTAGGTTGTATCCCTTCATTTGTTGGATAATAATAAAGGAAGGACCTAGCAATTTCTCTAGTGGACGTAGCCCACACTAGGTGAACCACAGATATCTGTGTCTCCATTGTATTGTGTATCTTCTGTGTTTTATTTCTGAATTTGTTTTATTTTATTACTTTGCGATCATGTTTTCCTAACAAATGGTATCAAAGAGAAAGGTAACTCATAGGAAAAGAGGGTTCCTGGTTCAATTGGGAGCAATGGAGGAAGATGGAAAATTTAGGGTCAAGAAATTTAACAGCCAAAACTACCAGTTATGGAAGATGTAGATGGAAGATTATTTATATTAGAAGGATCTATTCCTACCATTGGGTGTAACAGAAAATAAGTTGATGGCCATGAAGGATGAAGAATGGGAGGTTCTTGACAGAAAGGCACTAGGAACGATACGGCTAAGCCTAGTGGCGTCGGTCACTTTCAATATTTCCAAAGAAAAGACAACAAAGGAGCTTATGGATGCATTGGATAAACTATATGAAAAACCCTCGGCATCCAATAAGGTATTTCTAATGAAGATATTATTTAATATGAAGATGTCAAAAGGTGGGTCTGTTGCAGATCATTTAAATGAATTTAATACAGTTACTAATCAACTAAGTTCTGTAAAAGTGGACTTTGATGATGAGGTCATGGCTCTTCTAATCTTGTTCTCATTGACAGAAAGTTGGAACAACTTGGTCATGGTTGTAAGAAACTTTGTCTCTTGTTCAAACACTTTAAAATTTGATTATGTTGTTGGTGTTATCCTTAGTGAGGAAATGCGATGAAAAATCATAGGTGAGACATAAGGTAATGCGTTAAACATGGAGAACAGTGGAAGACAAAAGAATAGAGGAAAGGGCTCAGGAAACCATGGGAATTTTAGGAAGGGAAGATCCAAATCCAAACTTGGAAATATAGAGTGATATAATTGTGGGAATAAAGGACATCTGAAGAAAGACTGGAGAGCTCCAAAGAAACAAAGAGATGGACAGCAGAAGAAAAATCAAGAAGCAAATGTAACAGGTGATGTGTTACAAGAGGCTTTGATTCTTTCTGTAGATAATATTTATGAGTATTGGGTAGTATATTTAGGGGCTTCATTTCATGCCACACCCCATAGGAAACATTTTCTAGATTATGTTCAAGGTGATTTTGGACATATTCATTTGGTTGATGATGCACCATGCAAAATTGTTGGAATGGAAAAGGTAAAAATAAAGCAAAGGAATAGAAACCAATGGTTGTTGAAAGAGGTACGACATGTTCCACATCTAAGGAAAAATATAATTTCAACAGGGAAACTGGCAAGTGAATGTTGTATATCCATATTTACAGATAAGGTGTGGAAGGTCACCAAAGGATCATTGGTGATAGAAAAAGGAGAGAAGGTAGGTACATT
>SNQJ01S0026842.1:86616-108675 GCA_010110895.2 Picea sitchensis | reverse complement strand
CTCTCTACGAATCCCATGGTATGAACAATAATCATCAAACTCCTTGCTGCAATATTCACCTCCATTGTATGATCTGAGACACTTCAACCTTTTACCTGTCTCATTCTCAACCAAAGCTTTCCATTTCTTAAAAGTATCAAAAACATCAGATTTTTGTCGAATGCAATAAATTTAAGTTTTTCTATTTGCATCATCAATAAAAGTAACATAATAAAGAGAAATAACAAGAGATGATACTTGATTTGGTCCCCATACATTTGTATTCACAATCTCTAACCTTTCACTCTTCTTTTCGTTTTCGACTCTGAGAAATCTGACTCTGTTATGTTTTCCATAAACACAATGCTCACATAAATCCAAATCAATTTGTTTAATATCTGGCAACAAATTTCTTTTGTGAAGTATCTGCATCCCCTTCTCACTCATGTGTCCAATCCTATGATGCCACAGTGATGTATCCACTCCTGTAGAAGCTAAAGATATAGAAGAGTCAGTATTACTAGTACATAAATACAATGTACATACCTTCTCTCCTTTTTCTATCACCAATGATCCTTTGGTGACCTTCCACACCTTATCTGTAAATATGGATATACAACATTCACTTTCCAGTTTCCCTATTGAAATTATATTTTTCCTTAGATGTGGAACATGCCATACCTCTTTCAACAACCATTGGTTTCTATTCCTTTGCTTTATTTTTACCTTTTCCATTCCAACAATTTTGCATGGTGCATCATCACCCAAATGAATCTGTCTAAAATCACCTTGAACATAATCTAGAAAATGTTTCCTATGGGGTGTGGCATGAAATGAATCCCCTAAATATACTACCCAATACTCATAAATATTATCTACAGAAAGAATCAAAGCCTCTTGTAACACATCACCTGTTACATTTGCTTCTTGATTTTTCTTCTGTTGTCCATCTCTTTGTTTCTTTGGAGCTCTGCAGTCTTTCTTCAGATGTCCTTTATTCCCACAATTATATCACTCTATATTTCCAAGTTTGGATTTGGATCTTCCCTTCCTAAAATTCCCATGGTTTCCTGAGCCCTTTCCTCTATTCTTTTGTCTTCCCATGTTCTCCATGTTTAACGCATTACCTTATGTCTCACCTATGATTTTTCATCACATTTCCTCACTAAGGATAACACCAACAACATAATCAAATTTTAAAGTGTTTGAACCAGAGACAGAGTTTCTTACAACCATGACCAAGTTGTTCCAACTTTCTGTCAATGAGAACAAGATTAGAAGGCCATGACCTCATCATCAAAGTCCACTTTTACAGAACTTAGTTGATTAGTAACTGTATTAAATTCATTTAAATGATCTGCAGCAGACCCACCTTTTGACATCTTCATATTAAATAATATCTTCATTAGAAATACCTTATTGTATGCCGAGGGTTTTTCATATAGTTTATCCAATGCATCCATAAGCTCCTTCGTTGTCTTTTCTTTGGAAATATTGAAAGCGACCGACGCCACCAGGCTTAGCCGTATCGTTCCTAGCGCCTTTCTGTCAAGAACCTCCCATTCTTCATCCTTCATGGCCATCGACTTATTTTCTGTTACACCCAATGGTAGGAATAGATCCTTCTGATATAAATAATCTTCCATCTATATCTTCCATAACTGGTAGTTTTGGCTATTAAATTTCTCGACCCTAAATTTTCCATCTTCCTCCATTGCTCCCAATTGAACCAGGAACCCTCTTTTCCGATGAGTTACCTTTCTCTTTGATACCAGTTGTTAGGAAAAAATGATCGCAAAGTAATAAAATAAAACAAATTCAGAAATAAAACACAGAAGATACACAATACAATGGAGACACAGATATCTGTGGTTCACCTAGTGTGGGCTACGTCCACCAGAGAAATTGCTAGGTCCTTCCTTTATTATTATCCAACAAATGAAGGGATACAACCTACAACACACCCATTTTAACTTCCTCTTCTTTTTCTCACAATATCCTCACTCAAAATACAATATTCGCAATGATACATAACTGCAATACATTTCCCTCATAAAAGAGGGTTTCCTTTTAGGGAAAAAAACCTTAACATAACTTCTACTGTTAGATCTGAAACCTTATAATGAACAATCCAGATTTACTATGAAATTACAATATTCATCTACAAATAAATTTTTCCTTCGGGGGCCCGCTTGCCCTAGGACCCCGAAGGGGGGTAACCCCTCCCTGCAGTCCCCCATGTGGAGGAGTGTGCATTCTTCCGGGGTGTAAAGTATTGATGGGGTATAAACACGACTAAAAACAAAGACCTCTGAATTAGGAAGATAATCAGGCTCCACAACCAACATATAGACCCATTAACAGGTAATGGAATCTTCCTCCCATCAATGGAAGATAGATAATAAACAATTTCTCTAGATTTCTTCCTGACAATGTAAGGGATGAGCAATGGAACTTCACTCTTCATTCCATACTTTGGATTTCCCTTATTTTTATCCCACATGAGTGCAAGGCTTCCTTTATCAAATTCAACATATGGTACACCTTCAATGTAAGGATATGTGGGAGTGTTTTCTTTGACAATATCTTTGATAGATTGTTCTCATTCTTGATCCCTCGTATTTGCATCCTTCTTGATAATTTTGACAGATCCTGGGTCATTTCCTTGTTATCTAGTAATTATTTCCTTATACTTATTTTTATTTTGAAACAAAGTGTCTATGAAGTCCTCTTGGGAGAAAGGAAGAGTGGTCCAATCAGGAGTAACATCATCATCTGATGACTCATAACTAACAGCAAACTCATCATCACTGTAACTATCTGGTTCATTGATTTTGAGTACATGTTTCTCAGCAATTGGCTGACTGTATAAAATATAAAATGTCCCATCCACCATAGGGATATGTGCATGAATTAGGTCCATACTGAGAAAACCACCAAGAGTTTCAACCCATTTCCTAGACAAGAGCATGCCTCAAGTGTCAGGTACATAAATGATTGCTACATCCATCTTGATATTAATGTTTGGAAAGGCACACAAATATAAACCTAGGTATTTGATAAGACCACACACCTTCACTCTCCTTGAATGAATTCCACATACATTTTTGTAAGACCGAGTAACCTGCAGACCTAACTGCTTCATACCCTTCAAAGGAATCACATTTATCGAGGCACCAAAATCCAACATGCAATTATTCAAACGAAGACCATTGATTCCTAGAAAAAGATAGAAAAGAGGGTTCTCATATTCTCTATTTGCATGGCATGAGGTGTTTAACATTATTGGAGGATCTTCAAAATCATCCCGTAGCTTCATATTTTTCAATACTTCTTTTCTTACAGAAGGAATCTTGCACATCTTAGTCAAGGGCAACACCATGTTCATATTTTCCATCATGTTGGTAACATCAATATTGAGTTGAAAATCCTCAATGGTTGGTGTGGGCTGTGGAGGAAAATCATGAACAGGTGGTGGAGGAGGTGGAGGCACTATCTTCAATGCTGGAGGAGGTGCCACCGGTGCACTGGTTTTCCTAGACTATGCCAAAATCTCTTTTCTCCTCAACCTCTCCTTTGAAGCTTCATCCATTTGGTTCAAAATTTCCAACCTAGCCTATCTAGCTACCTACTTCCTGACTTATTCAAGTTGTTCCTCTGTGATGTCAATGTATTCCTTGGACTCAACTGCATAAAATGTATCAATGAAATCAACTTGTTAACAAAATTAGGATCTTCATCCTCCCTTTTCCTTGGACATTCATTTTCCCAATGGGTTCTTCACAAAGAAAACACCATGAAGATACTTCCATATTAACCATCCCAATGGGAGTCAAGGTATCAAGTGCCTTTGTTTCTTGTCATGGCTTTGGCTTCCAAAAAGTGTTATCCTTCTGTTGTATGGTAAATTGAGGCATTGGAGCAGAATTTTGCCTCTCTAAATTATTCAACCTATTCATGATTTGATTCTAGCTCAGGACAAATTGGGCATTCATCTGATCAAAATTTTGAGCCAAAAGTGTGACTGGATCTTATACATTGCTGGTCAACGTCTTCGTATTTGGTTCTTCTCTAGCATGAGGGAATTGAAAAGGATCAACCTTGGAGCTGATGATATGTTCTTCAATCTATATTGTATACTCTTTAGCCTTTTCTAAGATATCAAACATATTTTTCTTCAGGATAAAACCAAACTTCCCTTCAAAAGAATTCAAATAAAGAAGGAGAATGATTGCTTCTGGTGGGCACAAGTTCCTTGGGATATGGTTGAGAAATATGTCAAACCTGGCATTGAATTCCTTCATCGTTTCATTATCTTTATTCTCAATTTGTTTGAATCGCATCAATAACATTCCACTATCTTCCTTCGTTTTCCATCTCTTTTTGAGAAAATACGTGAAATCTTGACATGACTTCAAGTGATTGTTGGGCAAGATTTTGAACCACTTATTGACATATCCATCAAGAGAGGAGGCTAATAAATTCATCACAACATCTTCATGCTCCACAAAATTATCTTCCATAGCTACACCAATAGCGTCAAGATGTTCTTTAACTGTAACAACATTTTTCCCAGTAAACTTTGGTAACCATTTGTGAGATTTTGGTGGTAGCTTATTGGGGTACCCAGTGATGTTGGTCAAATCCAATGACTTGTAAAGGTTTCTAGACCAAGGATGATCCATTGGATTAAAAGGAAGACTCCCTTTCAATAAGGTTTTGCCAACATGTGAATTATGTGGAGGCCTTCATCGATAAAATTGAGAAGGTTTGAACCTTCCCTTAGGAAGTGTCTTTTGAAAAGACCAGTTCTTAGGTTATGGAGTTGCTAGATTAAATTTATGAAAACCTCATCAAAAGTCAATAAGGAAATTCCCTCAAATGGAGTCGCTAGGAAAGATATAGATAAAGGCTTTGGGTAGACTTTCCAAATGTTTTTATGGGATTAAAAATGATTCAAAATCCTCCCCGGAAATGGCGCCAAATTTTTTATCGCACAAACTATCATTTGGGAAAATCCAACCACAAACATCACTAGTGCAACACAACTAGGAGTAAGAACCATTTCCACCTTAGAAATTACTCACCTCATTTTAGTGATGGATGATTCCATCACAAGGGAGGCTTCCTGGGTGACCTTGGGGGGATGGAGAGTGCGATGAAAGGGTTTGTAAAAGATTCCTCCTTTGGTCACTAGATGAGAGTGATTAGGGTTTGGAGAATGATGAATTTGGTGTAGGAGAGAAGCAAGTTGATCGATGACCTGCAAAACCAATATTAGAGCCAATATCCCAAGACCAAAAACCATTAAATTAGACCCCAAACACTAAGGAAAGAAACAACAAACTTGGTTGTCCCAAAAATTGCAACAGACTGTAAATTATATCAACAATAAGAATATGTTAACAACTGCAATAAACCATCATCAAAATCAACACTAAAGGATGGTAAATGAAAGCTTATGAGTAGTAGACAATATTCCAATGATTAAACCACAATTTTGACCATTGAATGGGCTGCAAAGTAAGTGTTATCATCCCTAGATGGTTGTAGCAAAAAATTTCTACAGTAGCAAGTTTCCACCACATAAATTAGAAAATAAATATGTCAATTTATATCCCTTAACAAGTAGACTAATTTGCAATATTCAAGCACAATTTTTTGTGGTAAAAAATTAAGTAAACAAGAGTGAGAGAGAGGTTTTTCTACAACCCTAATAGTTGTAGCTAACTTGTTATTACGGAAGCAAGTAAAAAGATAGCTTAGAATGAGATCAATTCATCCACAAATCCAATGACTTTAAGAGAGCAATATTTATGTTTTTCAATGCAAAGACTAGAGACTTATCTATTGGGAAAATGGAGTCATAACATTAACATGTAAGTTAGAATGGCAATGGAAAAGAGTCTTGAAGCTTGAACCCAAACCCTTATGCTCCTGTTAGCACATAGAATTGTAGGGTAAAAAAGAATCACTTTGGTTTTGTTTTTGAGTCACATCTTAGGATTTTTTACATCATTACCTTGACATGTCACACCTCGATGTTGTATACAAGGTTCCCTTTGTTACCATCTATCCGTTTAAGTGTCAAGTCAAAGTTGGTTGATGTGCTTCCAACTCACTAGGAGAGTTCACAACGTACTCTTAGTACTTCATGATTTCAATTTTGTCATCATTGCAATTATAGGATCATATCAAGGAGGATTTATGGTTTTCAGAGCCTACCATTTAAACACTTCTCCATGGATTATGTCATACCATCAATTAACAACCTCCTCGAAGTGTGCAAGCTATGTTTGATAGGTGTTGTGAACTGGTGTCGCGAACTGGCGTTATGAACTGGCATTGTGAACTGGCGTTGCGAACTGGCGTTGCGAACTGGTTAAGGAGGAGCATTGGAGGTTAGATAGCTTGCAAGCACACGTGTTCAAATTTGATCGCATCTACATTAAGCCTAGGTTTACCATATAATCCATGAGGTTTTTCATGTTGTTTTAAAGACTGAAAGAAGGGTTTTGGATGACTCGTCTATTGGCTCTGTGAATTGGCACTACAGACTGGCACTGTGAACTCATTTCCTGTAGCAGAGCCTCTAAATATTTGATCATAACTTTTGAATTCTGATGTGGGTTATTCTAAAATGTTTTGAGGAGGAGAATTATATTGGTATTGACCTTCTGAACAAAATTCAGCCTGACCCAGTTTGGCATTTGAGAGATAACATTAAAACACCAGTGCACTGCAAACTGGCACTACGAACTCATTTGTTGTAGCAGAGGCCTCTAAAGATTTGATCATAACTTTTGAATGATGATGTGGGTTCTTCTAAAATGTTTTGTGAAGGAGCATTATATTGGTATTGACCTTCTGACCAAAATTCATCCTGACCCAGTTTGACATTTGAGAGATACAATTAAAACATGAGTGCATTGCAAATTGGCGCTGCAAACTCTCTGTTTTGCATAGTTTTTGGATATTCACCTTGTTTGGAGGTTGTCACCTATAAAGGAGGGTTCAAATGACTTTCCCTTAGATCACTTAGATGTTAAAGGACACATGCACCTAATATTTATCTCCATTAAAACCCCATGTAGTGAGTTGGCAATAGATTTATTAATGACTTCCAACAACTTCCTGAAAATTAGCAGTTTGTTTGTAATATTCCAGATATAAAAGGTATGCAGAACAAAAATAAAATGATAGAAATGGTAGATGAACAACAATATAACCAGAACAACACCACAATAATACTTAAACGATAACAGAATAACATTAGAAAGATAACTTAAATTAATGAGAGCAATGTTCACTTGCTTCTTCGAGGGGGAAACCTCCAGTCGAGCAGAGATCTATTACAATAATATCCAAGACAATAGTTCTCATACTCTCGACTCATATTTATACTAAATATGTCTATCAAAGGAACCATCTAGAGGAAGATCCATCTAGAAGCGAAAGCTTTTATTAGGTCTTCTTACATTGGACTTATTCTTCCTTATTGCTAGGCCTTATTAATATTGACCTTTATTACATCAGAATATATTATTCCACCTACATGAGGGGTTAGGTCCCTAACATGTCCTCCCCCTTAAAAACAACCTTGTCCTCAAGGCTTGAGATGTAGAAATTGTTGCAAAATGGTATTTGGTTCCCAAGTGGCATCTGTTGGGGTTGTATCTTTCCACTGGACCAACACTTCCTTGATGGTTCGTTGATGCAAGAAACGCTCACGCTGGTCCAAAACTGCTTCTGGTTGTATCCAAATGGAGCCTTCTTCGTCCAACTTGGGAAGGTTGGTTTGAGTTTGGAACTTAGTTCCAATCACCTTCTTTAAGCAGGAAACATGAAAAAAATATGTATCTTAGAATGAATGGGAAAAGATAACTGATAGTCCACCTGTCCCACACGCTTGAGAACGGTATAAGGACCATAAAATTTGGGCACCAGTTTCTGAAAATGGTCAGCCTTGAGGGAATTTTTCTTGTAAGGTTACAGTCAAAGAAACACCTGATCCCCTTTTGCAAATTGATGTTCAAAGCGATCTCGATCTCCTTGTTGCTTCATGCGATTCTGGGCCATGACCAAATTATCTTTGAGGGTACAAAGAATAGCCTCTCGAACTGTAAGCGTTTGGTCAACTTCCTGGATCTTCGAGACACCTGATAAATATGAGAGAACTGAAGGTGGATTTTGTTCATATACTGCTTCAAAAGGAGTCATGCAGGTAGTTGTATGATATGAAGTGTTGTACCACCATTCAGCTAGTGGTAACCATTGATCCCACTGATTTTTGTTTTCTGATGAAAAACACCTCAAATATGTTTCCAAACACTTGTTGACAACTTCAGTTTGACCATCATTCTGGGGATGATAAGCTGTGTTGAGATGCAATTGGGTGCCTTGTAGCTTCAATAGTTCTTGCCAAAATTTGCTGGTGAAAGTTGGGTCGCAATAAAAACAATAGAATGCAGCATGCCATGAAGCTTGAAGACCTGATCCATGAAACGTTGAGCCACAATGGCTACTGTAAATGGATGTTGAAGAGCACATAAATGAGCATACTTGGAAAGACGATCAACGACCACCATGATGACTAATTTATTTCCCAATTTAGGTAAGCCTACAATAAAATCCATAGATATATCTCGCCAAATAGCAGGTGGAATCATAAGGAGTTGTAGTGCTCCAGGAGATTTGACTGTTTCACCCTTGTTGCGTTGGCACACATCACATTCAGCCACAAAATTACGAACTTCCAGTTTCATACCATCCCGGAAAAAAGAATGTTTGACCCTATCATAGGTCTTGGTAAACCCTGAGTGCTCAGCTGTGGGTGTAGCATGAAGCTCAGAAAGTACCGTGGATTTAAGTTTTGACTGTTTAGTTAAATACAAATGACCTTTGTATCGAAGCTCATCATGGAGCCAAGAGTACCCTGGGAAAACTGGAGAATTGGACTGCAATTTTTGTATCAGACGTGAACTTTTGGGATCATGTAGCCATTCTTGGCGAATGACTTGGAGCCATTCTGGTACAATGAAGGAGAGAGAAAAAATGGACCCTTCATCTTCATATTATCGGGAAAGTGCATCCACAACCACATTGTCTTTTCCTTTCTTGTAAATATTCTCATAATCATATCCAAAGAGCTTAGCCACCCATTTTTGTTGCTCTGGGGAGGAGATGCATTGTTCCGGAAAATACTTGAGGCTTTGATGATCTGTGTTAATTTGGAAGCGTTTCCCCAATAGATAAGGGCATCAAAGATCAATGGCATGCAAAATAGCCAACATTTCCTTCTCATAGATTGATTTGCCCAATTTTTTTTTCCAGACAATTGTCTTCTAGTAAAGGCCAAAGGCCGACCCTCTTACATAAGGACAACGCCAATTCCTTTCCCTAAAGCATCACATTCCAGGACAAAGGTCTTTGTGAAATCAGGAAGTTCCAGGAATGGAGTGGTGCACATGGCCATCTTCAAGTTTTGAAAATCCTAAGCAACTGTTGGAGTCTAGGTGAAAGAATTCTTTTTAAGGAGTGTAGTGAGAGGGGCCACAATCTTTCCATAATTCTTAACAAACTTGTGATAATAACCTTTTAAGCCCATAAATCCACGCAAGATTTTGAGAGTCTTTGGGTGAGGATAGTCTTGCATAGCTTCATTCTTTTTAGGATCCACCCTAACGCCATGCTTTCCAACAAGATGACCCAAGTACTTGACTTATGAGGCGCCAGAAGCACATTTAGATTGTTTCAGGAAAAGTTGGTGCTGAGAGAGTAGATGGATAACTCGATCCACATGAGAAAGATGGTCTATTCAAGTTTTTCTATAGATGAGGATATCATCGAAGAAAACTAAGACAAAATGATGGAGAAAAGGACAGAAGACATGATTCATAAGGCTTTGGAAAGTGGAGGGAGCATTACACAAACCAAAGGGCATGACCAAAAACTCAGAGTGGCCCTCATGAGTTCTAAAGGAAGTCTTAGGAATGTCTGCCTCTTTCATATGGATCTTGTGGTAGCCATAATGAAGATCAAGTTTAGTAAAGAACTGGGTGCCACTTAATTCATCCAAGAGGTCATCAATGACAGGAATGATAAATTTGTATTTAATGGTGAGTTTGTTGAGGGCACGAAAATCTGGACACATGCACCAAGAGCCTTCTTTTTTCATGACCATGACCACAGGAGAAGTGTAGGGGCTCGTACTAGGGCGGATAACTCTTGTGTTAAGCAGTTCTTGAACCATTTTCTCAATTTCATTTTTTTGGGAAAAGGGGCGATGATAGGGACAAATATTGGGAGGAAGGCTTCCTGGGACAAGGGGAATGGAATGATCATGAACACCACGGGAAGGAGGGAGTCTCTGGGGAGTGGAAAAAACCACTTGATATTTAGAGAGGATGGATTGGAGGTCCTGCAACACAGAGGATGTCTTATTTGCTTGTATGACATGGAGTTGGGCAATAATGCCTGAATGACCTTTTTTGAGCATCTTTTCCATGCGATGGGAACTAATGATCTCAGGGGAACTGACGATGATGCCTTGGAACTTATATTGTTGGCCCTCCTGGTCAAATTGCATGGTTAATTCCTTAAAATCCATGAGAATGGGACCCAAAGTCCTTATCCAATCTCCACCCAACATAATGTCACAACCACCCATGTCGTTAGAAAACATATGAGATTTCAGGTGGTAGTCACCAATTTCAGGTGGTAGCATTTTCACAACTCCCTCCACATTTCATGGACCCTCCATTGGAAATCATGATTTATAAATTATTGACTGCACGAATATAGCAATTAGTTTCTTGGGCAATGATGCGATGAATAAAATTATGGGTGTTGCCACTATCAACAAGAATGATGGCCTTCCTATGCTTGATGTAGCCAATTATTTTGAGGGTTTGGGGAGTAGAGAATCCCATGAGAGAATTTAGGGAAATGACCGGTTCTACTTTGGGAGGGTCTGAGGGAGGGGTAATGTCGGTGGGTTTAGGTGACTCAGACACAAGGGGAGCTTCAACATCCTCTTCCAAAACATCCTATGATATGGCCATAAAAATCTTTTGTTCCTTACACTTATGTCCTAGAAAATATTTGTCATCACAATTATAACAAAGGTCTTTGAGTTGGCGTTCACCCATTTCGGCCCTGGTCAATTTTTGGATCTTTAGTGGAGTAGAAGGAGGAGTGGGATTTACTAGTTTAGTGCGAGGAATAAAAGAGGGTTTTTGGTTTTGAGAAGAGATAACCTGTTGTGATTCCTTAGCTCGTTTAGTACCCTCCACCCAACTCTGAGGTCGAGCCATGAAGACATGGGAAAAAATCTCATCCTTGAAGCCATTGATAAAACATTCTTGAAAAAAAACATCAAACATGCCCTCTATACGAAAATCCAGTCGCTCAAAAGAAGCTATAAAGTCTTCCACTGTGCCAGATTGTTTCAACTTTGTCAAATGACCTAAATGGTTGGTGTCAATGTCAAAGCGTTCATAAAGCTCTGCCACAAAGTGTGTCCAAGCAACATACCCTTGAAAAGTAGTTTTTCTCCATTGCCAACGTTCTTGATCTAGATGGAGAACACCATACTAGAGTTTGGCCAAGTCATCTGTAATGTCGTACAAAGAGAAATAATGATCCATTTGAGTTACCCAACTAGTGGGATCTGAGCCATCAAATTTGGTCACATCCACCCACGGAAGGCATAGGTCACGCTGAAAGTGATGGGGCTGAAAATTATGGGAATGAGAGGAAGTTTCAGCTTCGATATGCAAAGGTGGGTCAGATAAAGGGGGATCTGTAGGGATATGTAGCTTGGTGCAGATCATCGAAGCGACAGATTCAAGCTAGGTGATCATGTCTTTTTTGAGGTCTTCTTTGAGTTCTGCGATTGAGGCGACGATGGAGGAATGCATGGTTTTATTGATGGTCGCAGTATTGGCACTGAGTTGTCTCACTTCTTGTTGGGTCTCTATGAAATTAGATTGCAAGGTATTGAAGCGAGCTTCCAAGTCTTGGCTATGGGTATGGGCCATGATGATGAGGGAACCGAAGAGGGGCGGGTGGGGTCAAATTTTTTTCTGAAAAATGATAGGTATTAATGTGATAAGGGCGAAGAGATGAATCCAATGGAATAGTTCTCAAATAATGGTGCAAAAATTTCCAGACTTTTTTTTTTTTTACACCTGCAGAGTTATACTTCGATTTGAAGAATACTGCAGTGATGAAATTCTTAACCAGGAAGAAATGTGTAGTGATTTGACAACTCGAACACAGTTGCGCGGCAATAGATCCTTCCTATTTTATTTTTTTGTTTCCGTCCCCAAGGGTTCTACAGACAAGGGTTTTCCTTGTGCTATAGCTTTCTGATATACGCGCAGGGTCCAACAGTAGTACTTGACCCAATATCTCAGGGCACCAAATAAGGAGGCTAGACCATGTCGTTAGCTGTACTACCTGACTACCCAGGTACTAGAGAGTATCTTCCTGAGTGTTGTTCTCGGTGGCACTATAGTAGTTAGGCGACCGATCGGTTTATCTAAAGAGGGCTTCAATAAATCTAGGCTGATCCGTATACAAGTGTTGTCAGATGCGCTACCACTCGAAGGGGTACCAACAGGGGTTACAAGGGTGGCCAACAGATGTGCGTTTAAGTACCACTTGTATTTCTTGTGTGTATGAATCCCTCAACCATGGGTTTATGCATGTAACGACAGATCTCTGTATCTTAAAGACGTCATAATACGTCTCTACCTTGAAAAAAATTTACACACAATTTTCTGTTGAGAAAAGTGCTCTGAAACCACTTGTAATATTCCATATATAAAAAGTATGTATAACAGAAATAAAATGATAGAAATGGTAGATGAACAACAATATAACCAGAACAACACCACAATAATATTGAAATGATGACATAATAACACCAGAAAGAGCACTTCGATTATTGAGAGCAATGTTCACTTGCCTCTTCAAGGGGGCAACCTCCAGTCTAGCAGAGCTCTATTACAATAATATCCAAGACAACAGTTCTCATACCCTCGACTTCTATTTATACTAAATATGTCTATCAAAAGAACCATCTAGAGGAAGATCCTTCTAGAATCAGAAGCTTCTATTAGGCCTTCTTACATTCGACTTATTATTCCTTATTGCTAGGCCTTATTAATATTGACCTTTATTACATCGGAATTTACTATTCTACCTACGTGAGGGGTTAGGTCCCTAACATTGTTGGATTCTTGTCTCTTTGACTATTGCCACCTATCTCCAAGGCCTAGAATCTAATGGAAGAGATGGTTTTCGACCTCCTAAGAATATTTTGTATGTTATTTGATATTTAATGGGTGAGAGAGATCAATAAAAAGTTGGATTCATGATCCAAGAGAGGAGAGAGATAGAGGAGTAGTTGAGTTGCTCATTTGTAAGCATGAGGGTATCTGTTGTAGGCATTTATGCCATTAGAGATTCATGAAAGTTGTGATACCAGAATGTTTTTCTCTTGTTTCCATTCTTTCTTATCATCTTGCTTGAGTAATATTTACAAATTTTGAAGATTAAAAGTTGCTTTTGGTTAATGGATTCATGAGTTGCAAAGGATTCATGGTAATTGCCTATTAATCATAGATTATTGTTCAAGCACTCTTTAATATATCTTACAGAAAGGATATTTGTTATGTGGATATTCTTCTTTTTGTTTACCTTTTATTCTTCTACCCATAATTTCATAAGCCTTTTGTCTGGTAGGCAACCTGATTTTCTGTGATCTACATAATGTTATGACTCCATGCCCAATAGAATGCATTTGCAAGCAATCTGATGCCCTCCCTTTTACTCTTCTCTTGTTGATCCACCAATCATAAACTTGATTTTAATCCATTTATATTCTGATGGGTACTGGGATTTCACTTACAACACTCTAAGTGTGACTCTCAGTGATAACATTTTTGGCGTCGTTGTTGGGGATGGAAGTGAAGAAATATTCCCCGGGATAATGCTAATGATCAAATTCATCTCTTGATGGTAGACAAGAGCATGACATAAGCTTGGATGCAATCTTCTACCTGGCAAATCCAACTTCATCATAGATGAATCTATGGGCGAATCCACTAGTTTGAAATGGACAAGATTATTTCTTAGAGGTATGCATTTTTTGATTTCTCAAATATATTTGGTTTTCCAAACCCCGTGCCTGATAGAAGTGAATGGGAAGGATGCCTTCCTAGATTTAGAGGGGAAAAATGGGAAATGCCAGCTGTGTTTTTACTATATTTTCACGAGTGCATACCTAATATGAAAGTTACACATGAAGATGTCCTCATCAAATCATTTACATACTCTTTAGATGGAGCATCTCGTGAATGGTGTAGATCACTCCCGATTGCTTGTATTACTTCACTAAGACATTTTCATGATGCATTTCGTTTGTTTTGCAAAGGGAAATTTGCAATTGATTTCCTTTATCAAGAATGTTGTTATGAATTCAATTTACTGAGTAAAGGATAAAATATTCATAAAGAGTATGCTGCACTAGAAAACACTTTTCATTATGATCAAGAGGATGATGATCTTCAAAGTGATATCCAGGATGTAGATACTTTTGACATTGTATCAAATGTATCCACTGTTTTAAGTTGTCATGAAAATCAAATTATTTCCTTTGAGTATTCAAATGATAATGAGCAGATCGATATATCAGCATGTGAAAGTTTTGAATCTAAGCCACGAGAATATAGTGAAGAAGATAAGGAAGAATTGCAGCAGCAGTTGGAATTCTCTTTATCAACTATTGATGAGAAGAAAACTCCAAGGACCAACGAGGAAATGTCTATCATTTCTGTACCTGCACTTTGAAAACACATCAAACAACATATGAGTAGCTATGAAGTATATGAGGACCATCATTTTATTGATGAATTAGTCTTCACAGAAGATAAAAATGGTTTTCTTAACCAACTAGAAACGTCTTGTCATAAATTTCACGATCCTTCGGATTTTTACATAGAGTTATATTTTTCAAAGGTTTCTTATGATCCAGTTGTTGGTATGATTACAGATCATAGTTGCAAGTATCCATTGCTTATTAAACTCTTGCTACAAGACTCATATCACTTGAATATTCTTTCAATTGGTTGCATGGAAGGAGTTATTTTCATTAGTTCAATACTCACCTGGCTGCATTGGAAGTATGAATTCAATTTAGAAAAGTTATTCAAATCGGTAGTTTAGAGTAGGATTATGTATATAAATAAGATTGCTATGCAAGAATTTGGTTTGCAGTGATTTTTTTTTCAGTTTTCAATAAATGATCAGAGGTGATCTCAAGGCATAGACATAGTACAGATTGCAGAGATGGAATGGATTGATCAGAGGTGCTCTCAAGGTTAAATAGCTTGCATGCACACCTATTCAAATTTGATGGAATCTACATCAATCCCAGGTTTACCATATACTCCATGAGTTTTTTCATGTTGTTTTAAAGATTGAAATAAGGGTTTTGGATGACTCATCTATTGGTGCTGCGAACTGGTGTTGCAAACTAGCATTGTGAACTCATTTCCTGTAGTAGAGCCTCAAACGATTTGATCAAAAATTTTGAATAGTGATGTGGGTTCTTCTAAAAAAATTTTTAGAGGAGAATGACATTGGCATGGACCTGCTGACCAAAATGCATCCTGAACCAGTTTGGCATTTGAGAGATAAAATTAAAACACCAGTGTGCTACAAATTGGAGCTGCAAACTCATTTCCTATAGCAGAGCCTTCTAAATATTTGATCATAACTTTTGAATGGTGATGTGGGTTCTTCTAAAATGTTTTTCTAAGGAGAATGATATTGGTATTTACTTGCTGACCAAAATTCAGCTTGACCCAGTTTTTCATTTGAGAGATAAAATTAAAACACCAGTGCGCTACAAACAGGCGCTGCAAACTCTCTGTTTTGCATAGTTTTTGGATATTCGCCTTTTTTGGAGGTTGTCACTTGTCAACGAGGGTTCAAATGACTTCTCAGAGATAAGTTAGATGATAAAGGACACATGCACCTAATATTTAGCTCCATTAAAACCTCATGCAGTGAATTGGCAATAGATTTATTAATGATTTCCAACAACTTCCTGAAAATTAGCAGTTTGTTGGATTATTGTCTCTCTAACTGTTGCCACCTATCTCCAAGGCCTATAATCTAATGGAAGAGATGGGTTTCGACTTCCTAAGCATATTTTTTATGTTATTTTCTATTTAATGGGTGAGAGGGATCAACAAAAAGTTGGATTCATGATCCAAGAGAGGAGAGAGCTGGAGGAGAAGTTGAGTTTCTCATTTGTAAGCCCGAGGACATGTGTTGTAGAAATTTCTTCCATTAGAGATTCATGAAAGTTGTGATACCAGGCTGTTTTTCTCTTGTTTCCATTATTTCTTATCATCTTGCTTGAGTAATATTTACATATTTTGAAGATCAAAAGTTGTCTTGGTTAATGTATTCATGAGATGCAAAGGAGTTGTGGTAATTTCATGTTAATCATAGATTATTGTTCAAGCACTCTTTAATCTATCTTATAGAAAGGATCTCTGTTATGTGGATATTCTTCCATTTTTTTTACCTTCTATTCTTCTACCCATCTTTGCATAAGCCTTTTTTTTGGTAGGTAGCCCGATTTCCCGTGATCTGCAAAATATTATGACTCCATGCCCAATAGAATGTATTTTCAAGAAGTTTGATGTCCTCCCTTTTACTCTTCTTTTGTTGATCCACCAATCATAAACTTGATTTTAATCCATTTATATTTTGATGGGTACTAGTCTTGCACTTACAATAGTCTAAGTGTGACTCTTAGTGCTAACATTTTTGGCATTGTAGCCATGGATGGAAGTGAAGAAATTTTCCCTGGTAGAACGAAAATGATCATATCCAGCTCTTGATGGTAGACAGGAGCATGACACAAGATTGATTGCAATCTTCTACCTCACAGCTCCAACTTCATCATAGATGAATAAATGGGTGACTCCACTGGTTTGAAATGGAAAAGATTCTTTCTCGGAGGTATGCATTTTATGATTTCTCAAATATATTTGGTTTTCCAAACCCCATGCCTGATAGAAATGAATGGGAAGGCTGCCTTCCTAGGTTTAGAGGGGAAAATTGGGAAATTCTAGCTGCATTTTTACTAGATTTTCATGAGTGCTAAGATGAAATTTATACATGAAGATTTCCTCATCAAATTGTTCACATACTCTTTAGATGGAGCATATCGTGATTGATGTAGATCACTCCCGGTTGCTTGTATTACTTCACTAAGACATTTTCATGATGCATTTCGTTTATTTTGCAAAGAGAAATTTGCATCTCATTTCCTTTATCAAGAATGTTGCTATGAATTTCAGTTGCTTAGTAAATGATCAAATAGTCATAAAGAGTATGATGCAATAGAATACACTTTTCATTATGATCAAGAGGATGATGATCTTCAAAGTGATAGCCAGGATGTAGATACTTTTGACATTGTATCAAATGTATCCACTCTTTAAGCTGTCATGAAAATCAAATTGTTTCCTTTGAGTATTCAAATGATAATGAACAGATTGATATATAAGCACATGATAGTTTTGAATCTAAGCCACCGGAATATAGTGAAGAAGATAAGGAAGAATTGCAACAATAGTTGGAATTCTCTTTATCGACTATTGATGAGCAAAAAACTCCAAGGATCAATGAGGAAATGTCTATCATTTCTGTACCTGCACTTGCAAAAGACATCAAACAACATATGAGTAGATATGAAGTATATGACGACCATCATTTTATTGATGAATCAACCTTCATAGAGGAGCAAAATGGTTTTCTTAACCAACTAGAAATGTCTTGTCATAAGTTTCATGATCCTGTGGAATTTTACATAGATTTATATTTTTCAAAGGTTTCTTATGATCCAATTGTTGGTATGATTTTAGATCATAGTTGTAAGTATCCATTTCTTATTAACCTCTTGTTGCAAGCCTCATATCACTTGAATATTATTTCGAGCAATTGCATGGAAGGAGTTATTTTCATTAGTTCGATACTCACCTTGTTGCATTAGAAGTATGACTTCAATTAAGCAAAGTTATTCAACTGGGTAGTTTAGAGTAGGATTATGTATATAAATAAGCTTGATATGCAAGAATTTGGTTTGCAGTGAGTGTTTTTCAAGTTTCAATAAATGATCAGAGGTGCTCTCAAGGCATAGAAAAAGTACAGATTGCAGAGATGGGATGGATAAGGCATTGGAATTGCATGTTCTTGGTAGCTCATAGGGAGCATTCCATCACCTGTGGAGCCAGATCTTAGCACATAGAATTGTAGGGGTAAAAAAGAATCACTTTGTTTTTTTTTTGAGTCACATCTTTGATTTTTACATCATTACATTGACATGTCACACCTCCATGTTGTACACAAGGTTCCCTTTGTCTTCATCTATCTATTTAAGTGTTAAGTCAGAGTTGGTTGATGTGTTGCCAACTCACTAGGAGAGTTTGCAATGTACTCTAAATACTTCATGATTTCAATTTTGTCATCATTGAAATTATAGGATAATGTCAAGGAGGATTTATGGTTTTCAAAGCCTACCATTTAACCACTTCTCTAGGGATTATGTCATACCATCAACTAACATCCTCCTTGAAGTGTGCAAGTTATGTTTGATAGGAACTACAAACTGGCACTACGAACTGGTTAAGGAGGACTATTGGAGGTTAAATAGCTTAAAAAAACACCTGTTCAACTTTGATGGCATCTACATCAAGCCTAGGTTTACCAGATACTCCATGAATTTTTTCATGTTGTTTTAAAGACTGAAAGAAGGGTTTTGGTTGACTCATTCATCTATTGGCACTATGAATTGGCACGGAAAACTCATTTCCTGTAGAAGAGCCTCTAAATATTTGATCATAACTTTTGAATGGTGATGTGGTTTTTTTGGAAATATTTTGTGGAGGAGCACGATTTGGTATTGACATGCTGACCAAAATTCAGCCTAAACTAGTTTGGAATTTGAGAGATAATATTAAAACACTAGTGCCTTGCAAACTGGCACTGCAAACTCTCTGTTTTGCATAGTTTTTGGATATTCTCCTTGTTTGGAGGTTTTGACCTGTCAAGGAGGGTTTGAATGACTTCTCAGAGATCAGTTAAATGCTAAAGGACACATGCACCTAATATTTATCTCCATTAAAACCTCATGCAATGAGTTGGAAAAAGATTTATTAATGACTCAAAAGAGTAATGTCTCAATGATGGATTATGAAAAATGAAGTGAGCCTTGAATCTATTTATAGAGGAAATACAAGCTCACTTTATCCAAATTTACAATTAAATCCACTAATTTAGGTCCAAATTCATGTTTTTACATTGACTTTAACCAAAATGAATTGACTTTTGTCCACAAATGCTAAATAATGACCAAAATTGACGTAATATAGGAAATTAAGAACCCAAAGTATTCTTCAAGGGTGGTCATTGGGTGAGCTAGCCTCCAAAGGCTAGGGTGCCATCTCCCAAAGTGCCAAATCATCCCACTAGTCCACAAAAGTGTGGGGTAAATGTTCCACAACTCCATCAAGTGTAAGACCCAATTCAAATCAAACCCTTTAAGATTGACGACATGCGCAAAAGTGCAAAATTCTAGCATGGAAGGGTGATGTCATGCAAGTATCATCATCCTAGGCTTCTTTCATGGACCGATGACATCATCAAGTGTGCAACGCTCATCATCAATTCCCTCCAACATGTGGGGCGCAACATACATCCTGTGGGATTTCATGCCTTCATGGAGATCCAAAGTTCTTTAGTACTTCCATGAATGAGGTCACCAATTGAGATCCTGCAAAGAAAAACAAGGTACACCATCCAAGGGTCTAGAAGTCACATGAATGATGCCAAGTAAATCAATCTTAATAAAAGAGCTAACCAAACAAGTACATCGGATCCCCCCTTTCAAATTAAGTACATTCTCAAAGACTTTATGCAATTTACCAAATTTAGGTATGGGAGGGTTATCAAAAGGTCCTATTGGGTTAGGCAATTCCTCAAATAGAGGAATGTTTCCTGGATGAAACCTAACTAGGCCATGTGATGAATGTGAGGTGGATGAGGGAAAAAAAATTGGGCATGGGGTCATTGACATGAAAGGGTATCATATGGTCTCAATTCCATGGGTACCTTGGTGGAGGGTGTGCTGCATCCTTGATTTACCTTTCGTTTGGGGCACAACCTTTTCCAAGCCCTATAATTTCCTTTTTATTTATTTTCTTTAGATATTTTGTAAGTCCCCTTTTGATCTAGGTGGATATCAGTGGCCACCCACCTTTTCCAACTAGCTCAAAATAGTTTTCTAGCAATTTTGGTAATTTACTATTTTTAGCAGTTTTTCACTTCCGGAGTCATTTTGAGGCCCTAAACGATGTTTTTTGGGAAAACGGTGAGAAATATGGTAAGTCCTTCGATATTTCCCCCAAAATGAATCTCCTCGACAATACCTTTCCAACGGTCTATCATACGCCTAAAATGGAGATCGTATGAAAAAGTTACGACCCCGGGAAGTTGACGTACTAACTTACCCAAACGGGGCCCACATGACTTTTGGGTGCTTCATCTCCTAGGGTTAGGTTTTTGGATGTCTATGGTTTTTGGCATTCTTGGTTTTTATAAAAAGGCCTTCAGAGCCTCATTGTAATCATCTTCTTGTGAATGAGTGGAGCCGACACATCTCTTCTCAGAGATAAGCCGCCACCATTCCAACAAGCTTGTTTCCGCAGCATTTTACAGTTCCAGCTTATTTCCTTATTGAATAGAAAACCAATTTTATTGTATCTTTGTTATTTTGTGTTAAGAACCTGTTAATAATATGTAGTCATTTCGTTCTTCTCATAAAATCCGGATCAATGGTGTCAGAGCGGTTTGCTCCTTGTTTCCTTAACGGATGTCCCCAACCAGGTCGGAGTACAAAGAGTTGGGTCTCGAGATTGTTTCTCTTGAGGAAAAAAGATCTCGCACGCCCAACCGACCTCTCATGGTAGGAGAAAATAAATATGATGGGACAGGAGATCCTTTCAAACTGTTGATTGAGGAAGCTCTCACGCAACAAAGGAACGAGATGATGGATAGTTTCGTGCAAATCCCTTGATAGCTACCAACAGGCGACACATCTTCTTCGAGCGGAGGTGGCGCCCCCTTAAAGGTACAAATAAACTTAGATATTCCTATATTTGAAATTCAGTTAGACGCATATGTTGTAGACAAGTGGTTGAATCTACTAGAAGGGTATTTTTCTATCCATAACTTTTCGAATAGAGAAAATATTACTTTTGCGCTCCTCAAAGTCCTTCCCCATGTCAAAGATTGGTGGGAAAATTTCTGTGAGAAAAAGGAAATAGAGGAACCCTTATTATTTACAGTCATGGCCACCTGGGAATCCTTTAGGGATTCTATTAAGGAACAATACTACCCTGTCATAAGTTATGACCACTTGTATACCAAATGGACCACACTGTGGCAAGAAAGAGACCAAGCAGTGCCAGATTTCACAAATATCTTCCATACCTTGTGCACCAAGCTGGGTATAAAAGATTCAGAGCGACATATGGTGCTAAAGTATCATGTTTCTTTGCATAGATACATCTAGACTGAAATGGATTTTTTGGATATCTCATCCTTGGGCGCGACCTACCGATATGCTGTCAAAATCAAGCAGAAGCGCAAACAAAAGACACAACAATTTGGGCCTGGGAACTCCTCACAACAAAAGCCAGGAAAGGGCAACTGCAACCCACAGAACAAAGGACAAAGAAAATATGGAAAATATCAGGACAACTAGTCCAAGCCACAAGCAAAGAAGGACACTAGAAAGACAAAGAAAGATACCGGGAAGTGGTGCAACTTCCATAAGAGCCCTTGACATAACACTGTTGACTTCCGCTTAAAGTAGTCACTAGTGGCTGAAGTGAAAGACTATGAATCAAATGTGGGTTTTGACTCTGAGGCAAAACCAGAAAGGGGAAGATGGATCATTGACACGGAACCTAGTGCCACCGTTGCTACCAC
>SNQJ01S0026842.1:59462-75280 GCA_010110895.2 Picea sitchensis | reverse complement strand
TCATTCAATCAAACTATTGGCATCAATGACAACATGATCCAACAATAGCCCCGACGGAGTTATTTGCATACCCTCTCATACTTTACACTCTTTTTATGGATCATCGTTTTTTGGCATAAATAACAAGAGTGAGTCAGAGAGGAGGATATTATTTTTTTGACAAGGTGAAATTGTTAAAGTGGAGCTTTCCCTGGATTTATCCATAGGTACATGTGATTCTTTCTAGCTAGCCATCTTTCCATTTATCTCTACCATTTAGATATTTCATTTCTTCCCTAGGTTGTATGCTTACAAAGACAAATATGATTTTGAAAATTTGTGTCCACCCAACGTATCTTATTTTGCATGTAAGTGTAGGTCAGGAGCAGAGTCTTCTTCACCATATTCATTAAATTCAACCATTTCTTTATGAAACACAACTTAATTGAGAGAAAATAACAAACAAAAAGAAAGAATGAAAAAGGAGTTCGAAAACGGTCTTCCCTAAACCCACACACTTGTCCTAATCAAAATGTACGTTTAAAAATAAACAATAACTCAAACAAAGCATCAATCTATACATATATATATATATATAGGAGAAGTATTGTTTTAAGGCCCGAGCATTCATCGGGAGGGTGTCAGATTGCCCCCTTATATTCTGCAACTGGTATGTATCTTCCTTGATTTTCTTGGCCACATGAAAACGTCTAAGCCACAGTTTTTGGAACTTTGAGTGTTTTTCTTTGGGCTCGTTTTCTTTGTCCAACTACAAGACTAGGTCCCCTACTTTGAATTTTTTTTCTTTGGTCTTATGTTTGTCGAACCATATTTTAACTACCTGCTAATGAGTGGTGAACTTAACTTTATCTGTTTCCCTTTATTCATCCAACATGAGAAGGGTATCAATCCTTTGTTGTATATCAGATGAGGGATGGCCTCTTGATGCCTGAGCAAGCTGTAAATATTGAAGATACAATCCGTTTGGAAGAATGGATTATTTCTCATATACTAGGAAGTACAAAGAGTTTCCTATGGCTTCTTTAGGTATTACTCTATTGAACCATAAGGAATTATGAAGAAAATTATGCCTATTGGAATAGGGGTAGACCCAGGGTTCAATGCTACAACAACACACCAACAAAACCCTAACTACCGGCCCTTTCAACAACACCTGCAAAGCAGATGAGGTATCACCCGAGGTAGAGGTAGGGGTGGTTGTAGGACTCCAGTGTTTGCAACCTTAGCTGGGACGCAGATATGTGATTCTAATCACTTAATAGAGAACTCAATAGTTAACATTCATCAATATTCAATTCTTAGTTACAGCGCAGTTAAATCCTAATTACAACACAACACTGTATTCATTCAGATCTACTATATTCAAGAACTTAAGCACCTTCACATAGGCCATATCTAGTATTCATCCATACTATTAAGCACATAGAATTAACATATATATCTATCATTCATCTATGTTAAAGAACACATAAAAACATCAATACATCACACAAAGCAGAGAAACACAACATGTACGTGGTTCACCCCCACCCTGGGGCTACGTCCACCAACTCTTCTTTTCTTTATTATCTTGGGTCAAGATTCTTATGGAACATAGCATCCAAGTCCCACTCCATAGAGGACAGGAGACCTATGCACCTCACTAGATCTTCCTTCCTTTCGTTACACCACAAATCCTTCCATAGTTTGTTACAACCACTTGCACTTAGCTCTGCAAGTCTCACATAGTATGCACAAAGCATCTACAATCCACACTTGCACTTAGCACTCAACACTTAGCTCATCAGCCTAACATCACATAGATGCAACTCTAGAACTTAGCACCATTTACAACTGACCTCTCGGTCTCATAGATGCCTTTCCTTACATCGCCTAGACATCTATTTATACTTTACAAAAGAGGCCTAAGCATGGGTAAACCCATGGGCCGACATCCCATACCCATTGCATAATCTTGAATCCCAAGAAGGGCCCTAAAAAGGGTCGAGATCCTGTGATATCCGCTTCATCTTGCGATCCACCTTCAATAGCCTGTCGAAGTCCCAAAATTAAGTCAAACATGAACGAGAATCCTCAACACTTGGTCAAGAGCCAGCATGACCCCAACACTCACCTATGACTCGTCCTGAGTCACTTTTGATATAATTAGTTCTGCTTCAAAAACTTCAAGCTTGGCTCGAGCTACTTTGACTTGTTGTTGTGCTACGACCTCCTATTCAGTGAACTCTTGGATGACTGCTTCATTGACAGGTCCCTCTAGGCATTGTTCAGTTGCAGTGACGACTTGCTCCAGTTCTGCTCCTTGACTTTGGACTTTTGTGAACAATTGGTAAGCCTTATCCTGTACAGTTTGGAGCCTCTAAGTTACTTCCATAACTCTTCTCTGAATAGTGTGGATTTGCTGCTGGGCAGTGCACTGCTCTTGGGATCTCTTCATTCTTTCCATAGCTGACAAGGGATTCAACTGCACCTGTATTATTTCTTCTTGATATTTCGCTTCCTGGAGATCTGACTCTAGTGACTTCAATTCTGGGTTCTTAGTGAGTTGCTTACATTCCAGGGCAAGCACTTTTATTCTTTCAACTATTCTTTGAGCAGTTGCTTCCCTTTGATCCCTTACATAATGAATAACAACTCTAAGTCTGTTATTCATTATTGTAGCTACTAGATAGCTTCTGCAAGCTAATCCACTTGATGCATGACTCGGTCTTCAACTTGTGGTTCTAATCCCTTCACAGAACGTAGTGCTATGTGGAATGCTTCTTTCACTTCGAGTTTCTTTGCGAACAACTGTTATTTTTCTTGTTGCATCCATGATTTCTCTTCTTCAAACTTGGCCTGGAGAGCAACCTTTTCCTGTTCTGTAACTCTGCGTTGTTCTACGATTACACCTTGTACTTTCTTCAAGGCTTGGGTGGCTTGTTCTTCTTCTTCTTGTGCGCGATGAAGGCGAGCTTCGACCTCATCAACTAATTGGCAGAGTTGGGCTGCTCATCTCCCAACTCTGGTTCTCCTGGTGGCAGGGGCGTAGTGGACACTACGCATCTAGACTTAAGGGCATGTTGTACCCCTCATAATTCGACCTTAATTCTGTCATACATTTCCTCCTGCTTGGCTTCTTGTTTCTCCACGATTTCTAGCAAAGCATCGTCGAGGGCTGCTATGATGAAGTCAAAATCAATAGTAGTGAGCACAGTCTTCATCTTGGTCACGGTGGCTCTCGATTTATTCTGGGAAGAAACCTTCCTCTTCTTCAGGGGATCGGTCTCATTTCTAGGCAGTGTTACTTTTCCTTGCTTCTGTTCAGCTCCTGTGCCATTTATCTCTTCATCATCACCCCCTTGGTATATGTGATACAAAAGCAGTCTTTCCTGAGGCCTTTCCTAGGTCTTGGACCTCTTTGGTCTTCTTCGTTATGTTAGGTTCAGGTGTATCATGCGTTGTCTTTGGGATGTTAGGGTCAGACATATTTGTAGGGTCTGCGGGAATAAGGAGGTCTGCCGACCACTCCTTAGTGATCTCCTCAAGGTCTTCTTCCGTAATCTTGTAGTATGACTGAAGCTGCTCCTTATGTTCATCGGCTCATGCTGTAAGGTATATGAAGTGTCGATCTGCACAAAACTTCATTAGGGGTCGGAACCTCTGTAGGGTGTTCAGGGTCATGTGAGGTTCAACTTCGATGGATCTCTTCAGCTGAAGGTAATATGTATGAAAAAAAGTGTTCGACTGCCACTATTTTTTCATATCACTCGAGTACCATAGTGTGGCAAAATTCACAGCAAGCATCTCAAATGGTTCAATATCTGGGAAGGTCACACCTTCCGACATCTCCTAGGCAACAAAGGTGATAAGGATCAGGAGCCATCTGAAGTGGAAATCGTAGCCCTGATCCTGTGCTTCATGGTAGTCTAGTTCCAGTTGATTCACTAGGTACTTCACCCAGTTCATCTGTAGACCTTCTACGCACTTCCCTGTGAGGTCCACAACAAAGCTTGTGACCTGCGTAGGTCTGTTCTTCCTTACTAACTTTCCTACAATTAACTGATAGGCTAGGTGCACTGTGCCATTCTATATGGAGGCTACCTTGTAGCCTCGCGTTCCCTTTTCAACATTGTTGTATGTATCCTTGATCTTCTATGCTAGTGCACAATCAATGGATTTTCCTGGATAAAACTCCTGTGGATCGGGTCCTTGCATACTCAATCCTTTGATCCAATGGATCAATGTTGGGTCGACTGTGATACGACGGTCTAGCCATAAGTAGCCTCCATGGTAACATGAAAGCAATAGCTTGACACATGAGTTGAATTCTTAGTGCCTTCCAAAGTGTGGTATTTTCATTACATTTAACACGGTGGACTACGCGAGGTTCATCATCCACGATTGAGGGATTATCTTTGAGTTCTTCCCCTTCCTCCTGGTCAGGTATTTATACGGGGAAAGCATACTATAGTTTTTTAAATCTCCGAGGTTGAAGTCACTAAACTTCAACACTGTGATATTATCCTGCTATGCTCAAACTGCACGTATCCCCTTCAGGAGGTAGGCAGTAACCATGGTGTACTTGAAATCTCTTAGCACGCTATCTCGACTCACCACGCCGGTCAGAGACAGAATGTAGTTGGGAAATATGGTCGGGATCATCTTCGCATTTGCTAGATCATCTCTGTGTTTGGTTCTCTTTTTCGCTGATGGTCGGGATGGTCCGACTTCGCGAGCAGTCGACGAATAGGCTTGCACTCCTCTCGTCGAGGATTCTTGTACACCTACATACATCACTCTTTCAGACATGACTCTCTCAGTCATGAGGTCGATGAGTACTTCCTTCACAGACTCTTCGACTGTGCTAAGTTCTTCGGACATACACTTGTGGTTGAATATCTTGGATTCAAAGAGTAGTTGCTCAATGAAACATGATGGATGACACTAATGCAATGATCACTATGCGAAATAAACTATGTTGCGATCTCAGATAGTCACGGTTGGAAAAAGTGTTCTCGTTGCATGGAACGATGGGATAAATAGATAACTTGGCAAAGGATCTCTTGCAATGGGTGAGAAGCCTTCAATAACTCAGTTCTGTCCATTATGGCGCGGTCCCAATGGTCCGATGGCGAACTTTCTAACCATAAATGCCTTTATATCCATTCGGTTCATCGGTCTAACGATTATACTACTTCCAACGACTATATTTCTTGGCCATGGCGAAGTGCCATGTGACGTTGTTCTGATATCTCGATGAATTTCCAATTTTGCAAATTTTCCTTCTGCGAAGTTCCCTCTAGAACCTTCTATAGGTTTTCGATCTTAGCTCTCTTCTTATTTATCTTTCTATCCTTTTTTCCAGTAAGCTTCGTCTTGGAATTCCATTTTCCATTATGATTCTTATCTTCTTTTGGCATAGTAACTTCATGTTGGTGAGATTCTTTCCTAAAAATTAGGGGTAATAATTCATCTGTATCTAGAATAACTACTTCGGTCTTATGAGGGTCTTCTAGTGTTTTCCCCACTTTGACATCCAAGTCTCTGGTTTTAAATATCTTCGCTCGGTTCTCCTGTTCTTCAACCAAGTGTGCGATCTTCCTAGTCATGGAATCTTTCAACTCTTTCTTCTTTTGTTCTAAGACTTCTTCTTCTTTCCTTCTGGCCTGATCTCTTTCAATCCAAGGTTTTCCTAGTAACATAGGAAATGGAGAGATGTTCTCAATAAATTTAACAACTTTAAATTCTTCCTCTGTCGAAGTTCCATGAGAACTCATAGATATCCAGGTAAGTCTTCCAAATAGGGTTATCATATTTCCTCTGAGTAATCCTATTCTTTCCAATGAAGGAATTATAATAGGCTCCCCTAAAATATCCCATGTTCTTTCTGTCATGATATTCACATGTGTTTCTTCATCCAGAACACAGTTAATGTCAAAGTCTCCTACTCTTGCTTCAATGCACTCTTTTTCTTTGAAGATCTCTGATAAGCTGATATGTCGGTGGTCATTCAGGGTTTCTTTCATCTATAGAAATACTTTTTCTAATTCTTTCTGGGGTTCTGTCATGATCTCAGTTTCTGGATCTGCCTTAGGGTTTTCTTGGTTCATATTCGTTCTTTCAACCTTAGCAATCATTCTAGGGAAATCCAATACTTTATGTTCCATAGCCTTGCAACAGACGCAACTAGGTATTCTACTAGGGCATTCCTTAGATAGATGTCCTAGTCTTCTGCAGCTGTAACATAGGCTTAATCCTCTCTTTATTTTAAATGATCCCCAACCTCTCCTGTACCGTGCACTAGTTTCATGGTAATTAACCTGCAACAAATTCTTTCTAGGGTCCTGCATCCACTCATTAGTCCAAACGTTCTTTCTATGCATAGGTATAACATATCTTTCATTATTCTTATCAGATCTACTCATATCAAATCTTCTTTCTTCTATCAGTGCCCTAGTTTTCAAGCTAGGAAAAATCTTATCAAACATACCTAGATTCATACTTTAGAAACAAAAATTTCCACTTCTCTTACTTCTACAGAGCATAAAGATTTCAGATCTAAAACCTTTCACTATTATTACCTCTATCAGAGCACAAAGTGTTCAGATCTTACCTCTTTTCTTCAGATCAGATTTATTTTCTTAGCGCAGAGCTTCATAGATCGAGTAGAATACTGCGTGCTAGAGCGACAGATCTATGCACAGAGCTCTCACAATTTCAGGTCAGATCTTCGTACAAATCTTTTTTTTCCTCAGTTCCCAGCAAGCACAATTTCAGGTCCCAACAACGGAACCATTTGTTGGCACAGGGGTAGACCTAGGGTTCAACGCTGCAACAATGCACCAACAAAACCCTAACTACCGACCCTTTCAGCAACACCTGCGAAGCAGATGAAGTCTCACCCGAGGTAGAGGCAAGGGTGGTGTCAGGACTCCAGTGTCTGCAACCTTAGCTGAGACACAAATCTATGATTATAATCACTTAACATAGCACTCAACTGTTAACATTCATCAATATTCAGTTCTTAGTTACAACACATTTAAAACCTAATTACAACACAATGCATTATTCATTCAGATCTACTATATTCAAGCACTTAAGCACCTTCACATAGGCCAGATCTAGTATTCATCCATACTATTAAGCACATAGAATTAACATATCTATCTATCATTCATCTATGTTAAAGCACACATAAACACATCAATATATCACACAAAGCAGAGCAACACAACATGTACGTGGTTCACCCCCACCTTGGGGCTACGTCCAACAAATCTTCTCTTGTTTATTATTTTGGGTCAAGATTCTTACATACACATAGCATCCAAGTCCCACTCTGTAGAGGACAGGAGACCTGTGCACATCGCTAGATATTCCTTGTGTTACAGCACAAAGCCTTCCACGGTCTATTGCAACCACTTGCACTTAGATATGCAAGTCTCACACAGTATGCAAAAAACATCTACAATCCACACTTGCACTTAGCACTCAACACTTAGCTCATCGACCTAACATCACATAGATGCAACTCTATCACTTAACACCATTTACAACTGACCTCTCGGTCTCATAGACACCTTTCCTTAGATCACCTAGACATCTATTTATACTTTACAAAATAGGCCTAAGCATGGGTAAACCCATGGGCCGTCATCCCATACCCATTACATAATCCTGAATCCCAAGAAGGGCCCTAAAAGGGGCCAATATCCCGCTATCTCTACTTCGTCTTGCGCTCCACCTTCGACAACCTATCGAAGTCCCAAAATTAGGTCAAACATGACCAAGAATCCTCAACACTTGGTCAAGGGACAACAATGCCAATTCCTCTGATTTTCAACCACTATTATTTTTTTTACTTCTCATCAGGTTTTTATTAGTTGAATATGCTACCCCATTCCCTTGTGGATAGTAGTTCGCAAAATATCTTATTATGATCCCCTTATCAAGGGTAAATTATGTCAGCAGTGTGGAGTAAAAGTAAGCAGCATTGTAAAAAATGAGAACGAAGGTTATTCCAAACCTTGTTATTAGTTTTTGTTCTAAAAATTGGATTACTACCTTTTCATTAATGTGCATGATAGGGATAGCCTCCATCCATCTCATAAAGTAATCTGTGGCAGTAAAGATATATTTATGTTGTTTCGAAGAATTGTGAGTAATTTATCCTATGACATATATTCCCCATTGTTTGAATGGTTTGAATATGGTCACCGACAGGAGTGGAATGGCTTCCCTCTTTTCTCTACCGATGCTTACTTGACAAGATTTCCATTTCCTTGCATATGCATGAGCGTCCTTAAACATAGTAGGCCAATAATAACCAACCCTTAATATTTTGTGAGCCATGGTTTCTCCCACAAAATTTCCACCTGTTGGGCCATCATGGAGTTCTTTCAGTACCTTTTCTACATCATCATATTCAATACATATAAGGAGTAATCCATAATTTATGTGGAAAAGCACATAATTTATGAGGCGATATTGAGCGGATTTTAACCTGATAGCTCCCCATTCTCTAGGGTTTAGGATTTCTGGACATGTTCCATGGTGTAGGAGATAAGACTGTTTTTTGTTCCATGATTCTTTCTCGGGAGGAACGTATAAGTATTTGTTGAACCACAATGACAACTCATTTTCCCAACCAGAGTCTTCTACATTGATCCGATCTTGGGCCTCAACGACCAATTTACACAATCCTTGACCCTTGACTATTTTGGTAGGTTTTATGTCTAGATCAAATTCTTGGATGACTGCGATCCAATTTCCCCTTATTTCTCCCATTTCCTGTTGATTAAACAAAGATTGGACTGTCAGGTGAGGTACTATGAATTTAGTGTGATTCTTCAGGATATAGGATTTGAAATGTTTGACTGCTTTATAAATCGTATAATCATGTTTGTCTATAGTAGGGTAGTTTAGTTTGCCTCCTTGAAGGTTGGTGATCATAAATGATACCGGTGCCTCATTGTTTTCATCATCCTTTTGGGTAAGTACTACAACCAAGGATTGGTCAGAAGCAAAGGTATAAAGGAAAAAATATTTGTTGAAATCGGGGCTTTGTAGCACTGGTACTTTGGATATTGTAGTTTTGATGTTGTTGAAAGATCCTTTACTTTCTTCATCCCATTTAAACTCTGCATCTTTGTGAATAATTTTTTGTAAAGGTTTAACAGTTTCAGCAAAGTCAGGAATAAACTTTCTCACAAAGTTAATTTTCCCAAAGAAAGATTGCATGGCCTTTTTATTGTCAAGCAAGGGGAGTTGAGCTATCGCCTTTATATTCTCACGGTCGATGCTAATTCCTCCTCGAGATATAATATTACCTAATAGTATCCCTTCCTCTACACCAAAGATAGTTTTCTTAGGGTTTAGATATATTCCATACTTCCTACACCTTTCAAAGATCTGAGTCAAATGATGAATGTGGTCCTCCTTATTTTTTGAGTATACCGTTACATTATCTAAATAGACTACCACACACTTGTTGATCAATCCTAGAAAATATACGTCCATGGCCCTTTGGAAGGTTTCCCTTGCGTTAATCAACCTGAAGGGAATGTGTTTATAAGAAAATGTTCCCCACTTGGTTCAGAAGGTAGATTTTAATCAATCTTATTTTGAAACCAGAACCTGGTTATATCTCGAGAAACTGTCTAGGAGGGAAAAAAATCCATAGCCAGATACCACCTGTAGGAGTTGTTCCATGGGTGGGACTGGGTAGTTATCTTTTTTTGATTCTCTATTAAGGTTTCTGAAATCCACACATAGACAGATCTCCCCAGACTTGTTTCTGATAGTCCCTAGATTGGCTACCTATGCAAAGTGTCTTACCTGAAAGATAATCTTGGCATCTAACAATTTCTTCAGTTGTTGATACATTAGAGGTTCCAGATATGGCTGGTATTTCCTAAGATTTTGTTGGAAAGGTTTTACTCCATATTTTAATGGGATCATGTATTGGATAATGCAAGTATCATAGTTTTTCAGTTCTCGATAGGACCAAGCAAAAACATCTTGATATTATGTAAACATTTTAATATAATATTTCATGTCTTCTTTGGATATTGTCTTACCTAAATTGACATTCTTGGGGTTCTCTAGGGTTCCTAGGTTTATATTTTCGTATATAGGACATGAGCTCCCTGTTTTTTCATTATTTGGCCCTTTAAATCTTTCACTTAGGTTGAAAAGGTTCTCCAAATTGGCCACTCATTTTGGTATTGTGTGAAACTTGGGTTTGTCATCAAAGTGAATTGTTCCCTTCTTCTATTTGTGGAGATTTGATTTCGTGTGTAGTTCTTGGAATATTTCATCATCAATGGCCAAATCCTTAAAATTCTCCTGATTAGTTAGGAAATATACAATATGTTCATCCCCTTTAAATAATTTCCAGTTGGAAATGTTGTTAGGTAACGATGGTTTGTAGATAATTTCTACTGCAAACCTTGAGGCTTCATAATCTTCTAAAGGAGATAATCTTGAGGTTGTAGTGGCTAGAGAATTAGCAAGGGTATTTTTTTTTATCCCGGGAACATAGGTAATGTTGAAGGCCTCAAAATTTTCTATTAGTCTGTGCAACTTTTTCTGATAATTCTTTAAGTGAGGTGAATTTCAATGGATGGTATTCTTCACATGCCTGACAATAATTTCAGAATCTCCAAAGACTTTCAATTCTATGATGTTTAAGTCAATGGCTTTCTTTAGTCCCTGGACTAGAGCTTCATATTCAACAGTCTTATTAGTGCATTCAAATGCTAATATACATGATAGGAAACTTCATTTCCCTTTTGGGTCAATGAGGATTCATCCTACTCCCAACCCCTCTTGTGATTTAGAGCCATCAAAGTACAACGCCCAAATTTGTGGAGGAAAGTTTTTGACCTCTTCATGTCTAGATATTTTAACAATTTCAACCTGCTTGTCTGCTACGCCTGTCAGAGAATCCTGATGGAGGATGCTTTCTTCTGTGGTCGCTAGTAAGTTTATTTGAAATATCATTTCGTATTTTTGTGTGGAAGGTATGTCAGATATGTGAGGGGTGAAATTGCTGAAATCAGAATCATAGGAGTACTTTCCCAACACAAGGAACTCCATTGACAAGGGTTCATTTGGGGTCTCTAAATAAATGATGATATGTTTGAGGTATCTTTCTCTATCGATCCTGATCATGCTTGGATGTTCTTTCAATGGAAACTAGAGGTGAGCCCAGTCGGTACTAAAGTATCCATTTAATTTTTTAGACTAGTCTCAGCTAAGTAGCATTCCATATGCCTTTGGGATGTCTACCACTATTATGTCAATTACTTGAAAAAATTTGGGGTGTATAGCAATTATAATCATGACATATTTCAATTCCCCAATGACCTTTACTTGAGTCCTATCTAGTTGTATAATGTGTTTATCACTTTTGACCAGGGTTGCATTCAATTTCTTGTAGATTGACAATGGCATGACATTTGAAGATTCCCCTGAATCGACTAGGAAACTATGTAGATTTCTGTTAAAAACCTCAAAAATCAAGAGGAAAGAAGGAACAAAAGGCCTTCCTCTTTTTTCCAAAGAACAATCATTCACTCTTGGCTTATTTGTTAAATATGTGAGAGATGGGACGTCACCTTGATAATCGCTTGTTATAGGGGTTTCTATTAATTTTAAGGCCTGTAACAAAAAATCCTTTTGTTGAGGGATCCTACACATGTCCACGATAGACACATTAGCTTTCATATTCTTCAAGTCTTCTACCACATTGTAGTCTAGCTTAGGCACTTTTCGTGTGTGTATGTTTGTACGATTTCTTTGGGAAGAAAATAACAGTTTGGGGTGGTCAGTCACTTGATTCCCTCATGATGATCGAGTAATGGTGGGGTTACTTTGGATCGGTTTAATTTTATTATGCATCTGTACATCTAGAATTTCAGTGAGGAGTCCCTGCACCTCAGTGACATCATTGAAAGGTATCAGGTGGTTGGAATCCCATAAGAACATGGTTGTCTCTTCAGGTGTCTCTTGACTTTCTTGATTGGTGACATTTATTGTCGAGCCACTGGGTTGTTTGGTTATAGAACATTCTTCTAGGAATCGATTAGCCATTATATTCATAACATGCAACCATTGAGGGAAATCCATTTCTGAATGTTTTTCTTAGTGATACGTACATAAGGAGTCAAATGATACGCCCCCTAAGTCAATGTTTAGTTTGGATAGGGGAGGTTCTATGGATTTGAAAGGTGGGTTTCTTTTAAAAAAGGGTTTATAAGGTCTTTTATTTTGGTTACCTTCCCCAACATTCCTTTTCATATCTATGATCACGTTGGAAAGTTTTTTGATCATCCGCTGCAGGCTTTCTATGTCCCCTCCCTCTGTTTCGAGACCTTGTTTTGTTTGTTTTCCAGGGTTCTAGTCAACAAAATTCCCCTCTATTGGGTGGAGGTTGGGTTTCTTTATTTATTAGTGACATCTGACCTTCTTTTCATCCTTTCATTTGGAACTCAATCGTTTTAGCTTCCTTGAAATTTTCAGCTAGATTATTCTTGGTGGCCCTTTTTATGAACATAGAAATAGAATTTGGGAGAGCATTAGTGTATACTTCAATATGTAGCTCTAGAGTGGGTCTAGCCTTGGTTTGGAATTTGTTCAAAATGGTGGTGAAATTTTGGTTGAAATCTTTGACCTTTTCTTTTTGATTCAAAGTGGCAATGAAAAGTTCAGCCATTAAATCTCTTGTAGTGTTTTCTTCAAAACATTTGTCCAAGAAATCCTTTTGAAACTTTGTCCAGCTAGTTATGGAACCAAATGGTAGGTTTAAATACCAGGTTGAACCTAGATTTTCAAAGGTATAAGGGAAAAATCTACACACCACATCTTCGTGTTGTACATTCTGTTAGCACTCTGTAAATTTTGTCCGGCTGAATAGACAAATGACAGAGGTAACTGTTTCAACAAGCTTTAGAGCTGAGGCACTAGCCTGCTCGACTTAGAGAGGGATCTCTCGTGTCACATGATATTTATTTGTAAAAAAGTGGCTAGATTTGGTTTGTTTTGGGGGGTATTATGAAGTCGTTGAAGAAGTGGGGGGTAACATTTGGGCTATGGAGTTGGAAATAAATAATACAATAGCAGGTTATTAGAACTTATCTAGAGGAGAAAGGATAAGTGAGGCAATGAGTCTGATTTTTCAAATTGAAATTTGGTGTCAAAGAGGAAAAAGGAAAACGCATAACTACTTCAGAGCATATTAAAAGGAATTTTTAAATAGTTGAGAAGAGAAATCACATGAATTTAAATTGCTAAGTCTAGAGCATCATCAGACTAACTCCAAAACTCTCTAATTTAAAAGAGGAACTTGCAAATGGAATTTTAAAGACATGGGAAATACACACTATGAAAGAAGACAAAACTCATATCACAACCAATTAGAATCTTTTCATAACAATTCAAAAAATTGCTTCTGCATCATATATTCAGTTTAGCTCCATGATTTTACAAAGTATACCTGCAACGAGGGCAGGCCCCCTCCTCCTCTCATGCCTTCTATATCCTCAGGATGATATATATATATAGAGGAGTTACTTGTGGAATTCAAAACGATTAAACTTCCCCATAATTCTAAAAATAGAGGCCAGTTACAAAAATGAGTAATGTATAACGACGATTTTCCTACTTTAAAGGGATCGTTACAGACATGTCTGACATATCTGGGGATTTTTCCTTTAAATGCCATATGTCCAAAATTTGTTGGAACATACTCAATTATACTTGAGAATTTATTCCAGCCTGACAATTTCCTCCTTTAGAGTGCTCTACCAGGATAGTTGATTTTCCCCAACGCTCTCAACTGCCTCAGCTCTGATTTTTGTCTTATGCTGTTTGCTTTGGTTCTTCTTCATTGCTCACTTGTAGAGTTCATCTGTGTGTCCATTGATTATTAGGTCCCTCATAACATGATTTAATCTAACCCCTAATTTTGGTTCTGTCGAAGGGTGAACATGGAATTTGGTTGCTAATATTTGCGCAATTGACCTTTCTTTCTTACTCATTGATAAACGTGCCATGTTAGTCGAAAAACCTGTTCCACTGGATATTGCTTGATTGGTTTCGTCCATGTCTTCCAATTTTGTAGAGACCACAATTTTTGTTTTCCTTAACTCTACAAGAATTAGAAAGTCGATCCAGTTTGAGACGATGATTTCCTGGAGTAGAATAATGCCACCCATATTTGAAGATTGGTAGTTATTGAGTTCTAATCATGAATTACTGACACGATTACTTGTGGGTACGTTTCTTAACCAATATATTTCGAATGATGAGTCTTTGAGTTAGTTATCTAGCAGTGTTCACTTGACAATTTTGGGATGTGAAGTACCTGAATGAGTGACGTGAGGTGATTTGACTAGCCGTCACTTTCCCCCACATGAATTGTTGATTTGACATATTAGACCACGTGACATCGGGGCTTTTGAGAAAATGGTTTCAGGTAGACCTCTTTTCACCCTGATGTATCTCTGAGAGTGCCACACATCCATGAATAAAACCACATTAGTTTTCCCCGACCTGCCTTCACATAACTAAATTCGGTGTTATTTCGCCGCCCGATATGGGTCTCGACCATTGATCTAGGATGCTTCAAGATCCACGATCCATCAGATCCTCTCCTTTTCACTCCCACTATATTGGTCCACATGGCGCCACATATGAACTGGAACTCCAAATCACGCCATCTCTCTACATTTCTTTAGTCACCCGCTAAATCCGAAACTCAGATTTCAAGTGTAATTGTTATGGTGATAACATAGGCTCCAACTGGGGATGCTATCCTCCCTGTGAGGTAGAAAAGCACTGTAGATCCAGTGCCTTCTTCGTTAGGCTACTTTCAAAACACGTGTGTGTATCCTGTTACGTCTTGGAGACTGAACGTCGAATTTTAAAACCGAACTTTGCAAATTTCTCTCGACTGGACGCAGAAAAAATACCGCTAGGATCCAACTGTACATACTACTGAAAATTAAAAAAAAAAAAAATATGCTCGATCAACAAGCTTATTCGCACACTCCTACCTACCCTAACTCTTGAAAAGAACTCTCAGTCAAGTGAATTCGAAATTCCAATGTAACAATGGAAGAATTTTATCCACTGTTTGTTTACTTTACACAAGCTTGCTCCAAATCCCGCTTACTGATAATTCATTCAAAAATTCATCGATAAATCCAAATCTCAAAAAATTAAAAACATTTGTACTGTTCATTTCCTCCAACAGGATCACAAATGGATCTTCTAAAGTATGCACAAAGCAATCATCATGTTTCACTCCTTCCATTGCATTTTTGTTTTTAGGTGATTCAACTTGTTGACTTCTATTGAAAAACTGACATATTTGTTGAGAAGTATGGTAGTAAGAATTTTTTGAGTCATAAGGCAACCATGGATGGAGAACATCATCTGGTATAAAAAAACTCATATATGATACGGTCATTCCTTCGTTGCAATCCACTATTATTTTTAGATTTTGATTGTAAACCTTCTCCATATAATATGTCTCGGGATCATGAATCATATGAATGAATGTTTCCTCTTCAAGGCTCAAGACATAAGAGCAAGATTCCTTCACAAGTGTTTTTCCGCTACTTGGAGTCTCCATAGATGTAGTTTCAAAATCTTTATCCATGTCTAGGATGCTTAAAAATAGGATCACTACATCATTTTCAAAGGAAGAAAGACAACTTTGAAATACCTTGTCTTGCTAGAAATATTGTTGAACATCTACATTAATCTCAGGAGAAGGAAAATGACTTTTAACAACAATTTTTTGATCATATTTTTCTTTGATCTGGTGG
>SNQJ01S0026842.1:19205-59412 GCA_010110895.2 Picea sitchensis | reverse complement strand
AGCATGGGTTCTCTTACTCCACAAAGCGTCTTCCCATGAGGGATTTCACCATAAGGGGACCACTTTGGAGTTCATCCATATTTACTTCTTATCAACCATGACAAAACAATAATGAGTCATATTTACATCAAACACTATTGGGTACATTATCCAAACCTTTGTGCTATGGGTCTTTCTTCAAGGGTTGACATCAATGAAAACCAACCGTAATCAACAGGGTTCTTAGTGAGTCGATCATACATTTGGGCATTGCGATCACTCAGTTGCTTACATTCCAGGGCAATGAATTTTATGCTTTCCACTGCGCTTCGAGCAGTTGCTTCCCTTTGATCCCTTACATAATGAATAAAAACTCTAAGTATTATATTCATTATTGTAGCTACTGGATAGCTTCTGCGAGTTGCTCCACTTGATGCATGACTTGGTCTTCAGCTTGTGGTTCTAAGCCCGTCAAAGAATGTAGTGCTCTGTGGACTACTTCTTTCACTTTGAGTTGCTTTATGAACAACTGTTCTTTTTCTTGTTGCATTCGTGCTTTCTCTTCTTCAAACTTGGCCTGGAGAGCAACCTTCTCCTATTCTGTAACTCTGTGTTGTTCTACAATTATGCCTTGTACTTGCTTCAAGGCCTGGGTGGCTTGTTCTTCTTCTTGTGTGCGATTAAGGCGAACTTTGACCGCATTAGCTAATCGATGGAGTTGGGATAGCTCATCTTCCAACTCTGGTTCTCTTGGTGGTAGGGGAACAATGGACACTACGCAACTGGAATTAAGGGTCTGTTGTACTCCTCAGAACTCGACCTTAATTATGTCATACATTTCCTCCTTCTTGGCTTCTTGTTTCTCCATGATTTCCAGCGAAGCATTGTCGAGGACTGCTATGATGAAGTCAAAATCAATTGTAGTGAGAACAATCTTCATCTTGGTCACGATGGCTCTCTATTTCTTCTGGGAAGAAGGCTTCGGGGAAGAAACCTTCCTCTTGTTCAGGGGATCGGTCTCATCTCTAGGCAGTGTTACTTTTCCTTGCTTCTGTTTAGCTCCTGTGCCATTTATCTCTTCATCATCACCCCCTCGGTTAGGTTATATGGAAGAAGTCTTTCCTGAGGCATTGCCTAGGTCTTGGATCTCTTTGGTCTTCTTTGTTCTGTTGGGTCTGGGTGTATCATGCGTGGTCTCTGGGCTGTCAGGGTCAAACATCTCTGTAGGGTTTGCGAGAATAAGGAGGTCTGCCGACCACTCCTTAGTGATCTCCTCAAGGTCTTCTTTTGTAATCTTGTAGTATGACTGAAGCTTATCCTTATGTTCATTGTCTCACGCTATAAGGTAGATGAAGTTTTGATCTGCACAGAACTTCATCAGGGGTCAGAACTTCTGTAGGGTGTTCAGGGTCATGTGAGGTTCAACTTCGATGGCTCTCTTCAGCTGAAGGTAATATGTATGAAAAAAAGAATTCGACTGCCATTGTTTGTTCATATCACTCGAGTACCATAGTGTGGTGAACTTCGCAGCAAGTGTCTCAAACGGTTCAATATCTGAGAAGGTCACACCTTCTGACATCTCCTAGGAAACAAAGGTAATAAGAATTAGGAGCCATCTGAAGTGGAAATCGTAGGCCTGATCTTGTGCTTCATGGTAGTCTAGATCCAGTTGATTCACTAGGTACTTTTCCCAGTTCATCTATAGACCTTCTACGCACTTCCCTGTGAGGTCAACAATAAAGCCTGTGACTTGCGTAGGTCTGTTCTTCCTTACTAACTTTCCTGCAATTAAATGATAGGCTAGGCGCACTGTGACATTCTATATGGAGGCTACCTTGTAGCCTCGTGTTCCCTTTTCAACATTGCCGTATGTATCCTTGATCTTCTGTGCTAGTGCACGATCAATGGATTTTCCTGGATAAAACTCCTATGGATCGGGTCCTTGCATACTCAATCCTGGGATCTTATGGATCAATGTCGGCTCGACTGTGATACGACGGTATAGCCATAAGTAGCCTCCATGGTAACATGAAAGAAATAGCTTGACACATGAGTTGACTTCTTGGTGCCTTCCAAAGTGTGGGATTTTCATTACATTTAACATGGTGGACTACGCGAGGTTCATCGTCCACGATTGAGGGATTATCTTTGAGTTCTTTCCCTTCCTCCTAGTCAGGTATTTATACGAGGCAAACATACTATAGTTTTTTCAATCTCTGAGGTTGAAGTCACTGAACTTCAATGCTGTGATCTTATCCTTCTATGCTTGAATTGCGCATATCCCCTTCGGGAGGTAGGTAGTGACCATGGTGTACTCGAAATATATTGGCATGCTATCCTGACTCACCGCGCTGGTCAGAGGTGGAATGTAGTAGGGCAATATGGTCAGGATCATCTTCGCATTTCCTAGGTCATATCTGTGTTTGGTTCTCTTTTCTGTTGATGGTCGGGATGGTCTGGCTCCGCGAGTAGTCGACGGAGAGGCTTGCACTCCTCTCGTCGAGGATTCTTGTACACCTACTTACATCACTCTTTCAGACATGACTCTCTCAGTCATTAGGTCGATGAGTACTTCCTTCATAGACTCTTCGACTGCACTAAATTCTCCGGACATACACTTGTGGTTGAATATCTCGGATTCAAAGAGTAGTTGCTCAATGCAACATGATGGATGGCACTAATGCAATGATCACTGTGTGAAATAAACTATGTTGCAAGATCAGATAGTCATAGTTGGCAAAAGTGTTCTCATTGCGTGACACGGCAAGATAAATAGATAACTTGACAAAGGATCTCTTGCAACGGGTGAGAAGCCTTCAATAACTCAGTTCTGTCTGTTATGGCGCAGTCCCAACGGTTTGGTGGTGAACTTTCTAACCATAAATTCCTTTCTATCCATTTGGGTCGTCGATCTAATGGTTATACTACTTCCAATGACTATATTGCTTGGCCATGGAGAAGTTCCATGTGAAGCTGTTCTAATATCCCGACGAAGTTCCAATTTTGCAAATTTTCCTTCTGCGAAGTTCCCTCTAGAACCTTCTATAAATTTTCGATCTTAGCTCTCTTCTTACTTAGTTTTCTATACTTTTTTCTAGTAAGCTTCATCTCGGAATTCCTTTTTCCATTCTGATTCTTATCTTCTTTTGGCATAGTAACTTCACGTTGTTGAGATTCTTTCCTACAAATCAGGGGTAATACTTCATCTATATCTGGAATAGGTACTTTGGTCTTCTGAGGGTCTTCTATTGTTTTTCCCACTTCGACATCCAAGTCTCTGGTTTTAAATATCTCCGCTTGGTTCTCCTATTCTTCAATCAAGTGTGCGATCTTCCTAGTCATGAAATCTTTCAACTCTTACTTCTTTTGTTCTAAGACTTCTTATTCTTTCCTTCTGTCTTGATCTCTTTCAATCCAAGGTTTTCCTAGTAACATAGGAAATGGAGTGATGTTCTCAATAAATTTAACAACTTTAAATTCTTCCTCTGTCGAAGTTCCATGAGAACTCATAGATATCTAGGTAAGTCTTCCACATAGGGTAATCATATTTCCTCTGAGTAATCCTATTCTTTCCAATGAAGGAATCATAACAGACTCCCCTAAAAGATCCCAAGTTCTTTCTGTCATGATATTCACATGTGTTTCTTCATCCAAAACATAGTCAATGTCAAAGTCTCATACTCTTGCTTCAATGCACTCTTTTTCTTTGAAGATCTCTAATAAGTTGATATGTCGGTGGTCATTCAGGGTTTCTTTCATCTGTAGAAATAATTTCTTTGATTCTTTCCGGGGTTCTGTCATGATCTTAGTTTCTGGATCTTCCTTAGGGTTTTCTTGGTTCATATTCATTCTTTCAACCTTAGCAATCATTCTAGGTCAATCCAATACTTTATGGTCCATAGCCTTGCAACAGAGGCAACTAGGTATTCTACCAGGGCATTCCTTAGCCAGATGTTCCAGTCTTCTACAGCTCTAACACATGGTTAATCCTCTCTTTATTTTAAATGAACCCCAACCTCTCTTGTATTGTGTACTAGGATAATGCTAATTAACCTGCAACAAATTCTTTCTAGGGTCCTACATCCACTCGTTAGTCCAAACATTCTTTCTATGCATAGGTATAACATATCTTTCATTATTCTTATCAGATCTACTCATATCAAATCTTCTTTCTTCTATCAGTGCCTTAGTTTTCAAGCTAGGGAAAATCTTATCAAACATACCTAGATTCATACTTTAGAAACAAAAATTTCCACTTCTCTTACTTCTACAGAGCACAGAGATTTCAGATCTAAAACCTTTCACTATTCTTACCTCTATAAGAGCACAAAGAATTCAGATATTACCTATTTTCTTCAAATCATATTTATTTTCTTAGCACAGAGCTTCACAGATCGAGTAGAATACTGCGCACTAGAGTGATAGATCTATGCACAGAGCTCTCACAATTTCAGGTCAGATCTTCGCACAAAGATTTTTTTTCCTCAGTTCCCAGCAATCATAGTTTCAGGTCCCAACAACGGAACCATTTATTGGCACAGGGGCAGACCCAGGGTTCAACGGTGCAACAATGCACCAACAAAACCCTAACTACAGACCTTTTCGACAACACCTGCGAAGCAAATGAAGTATCACCTGAGGTAGAGGCAAGGGTGGTTGTAGGACTCCAGTGTCTGCAACCATAGCTGTGACACATATCCGTGATCCTAATCACTTAAAAAAGCACTCAATAGGTAACATTCATCAATATTCAGTTCTTAGTTACAACACAGTTAAACCCTAATTACAACACAACGCAGTATTCATTCAGATCTACTATATTCAAGCACTTAAGCACCTTCACATAGGCCAGATCTAGTATTCATCCATACTATTAATAATATAACATTAACATATCTATCTATCATTCATCTATGTTAAAGCACACATAAACACATCAATATATCGCACAAAGTAGAGCAACACAACATGTACGTGGTTCACCCCCACCTTAGGGCTATGTCCAACAACTCTTCTCTTATTTATTATCTTGGGTCATATTCTTACAGACACATATCATCCAAGTCCCACTCCACAGAGGACAGGAGACCTACACACCTTGCTAGATCTTCCTTCCTTGCGTTATAGCAGAAATCCTTCCACAGAACCACTTGCACTTAGATCTGCAAGTCTCACACAGTATCCAAAATTATCTACAATTCACACTTGCACTTAGCACTCAACACTTAGCTCATTGGCCTAACATCACATAGATGCAACTCTATCACTTAACACCATTTACAACTAACCTCTCAGTCTCATAGACGCCTTTCCTTACATTGCTTAGACATCTATTTATACTTTACAAAATTGGCCTAAGCATGGGTAAACCCATGGGCCATCATCCCATACCCATCACATAATCCTGAATCCCAAGAAGGGCCCTAAAAGGGGCCGATATCCCACAATCTCCACTTCGTCTTGCACTCTGCCTTCAACAGCCTATCAAAGTCCCAAAATTAGGTCAAACATGACCAAGAATCCTCAACACTTGGTCAAGGGCCAACAATGCCAATTCCTCTGATTTTCAACCACTATTTTTTTTTTAATTCTTGTCAGGTTTTTATTAGTTGAGTATGCTACCCCATTCCCTTGCGGATAGTAGTTCGCAGAATATCTTATTATGATCCCCTTATCAAGGGTAAATTATGTCAGCAGTGTGGAGTAAAAGTAAGCATCATTCTCAAAAATGAGAACGAAGGTTATTCCAAACCTTGTTATTAGTTGTTGTTCTAAAAATTGGATTACTACATTTTCATTAACGTGTGTGAGAGGGATAGCCTTCGTCCATCTCGTAAATTAATCCGTGGAAGTAAAGATATATTTATGTTGTTTCGAAGAATTGTGAGTAATTTATCCTATGACATATATTCCCCATTGTTTGAATGGTCTGGATATGGTCACTGACTGGAGTGGAATGGATGCCCTCTTTTCTCTACCGATGCTTACTTGACAATATTTCCATTTCCTCACATATGCATGAGCTTCCTTAAACAGAGTAGGCCAATAATAACTAGCCCTTAATATTTTGTGAGCTGTGGTTTCTCCCACAAAATGTCCACCTGTTGGACCATCATGGAGTTATTTCAGTACCTTTTTTCCATCATCATATTCAAGACATATAAGGAGTAATCCATAATTTACGTGGAAAAGCACATAATTTATTAGGTGATATTGAGTGGATTTTAACCTGATAGCTCTCCTTTCTCTAGGGTTTAGGCTTTCTGGACATTTTCCATGGTGTAGGAGATAAGACAGTTTTCCGTACCATGATTCTTGCTCGGGAGGAACATATAAGTATTTTTTGAACCACAATGACAACTCATTTTCCCAACCAGATTCTTCTACATTGATCAGATCTTGGGCCGCAACGACCAATTTACACAATCCTTGACCCTTGACTATTTTGGCAGGTTTTATGTCTAGATCAAATTCTTGGATGATTGCCATCCAATTTCCCTTGGTTTCTCCCATTTCCTATTGATTAAACAAAGATCAGACTGTCGGGTGAGGTACTATGAATTTAGTGTGATTCTTCAGGATATAGGATTTGAAATGTTGACTGCTTTATAAATTGTATAATCATGTTTGTCTATAGTAGGGTAGTTTATTTTGGCTCCTTGAAGGTTGGTGATCATAAACAATATTGGTGCCTCATTGTTTTCATCATCCTTTTGGGTAAGTACTGCAACCAAGGATTGGTCAGAAGCAAATGTATAAAGGAAAAAATATTTGTTGAAATTAGGGTTTTGTAGCACTGGTACTTTGGATATTGCAGTTTTGATGTTGTTGAAAGATCCTTTCCTTTCTTCATCCCATTTAAACTCTACATCTTTGTGAATAATGTTTTTTAAAGGTTTAATAGTTTCAACAAAGTCAGGAGTAAACTTTCTCACAAAGTTAATTTTCCCAAAGAAAGATTGCATGGCCTTTTTATTGTCAGGCAAGGGGAGTTGAGCTATCGCCTTTATATTCTCACGGTCGATGCTAATTCCTCCTCGAGATATAATATTACCTAATAGTATCCCTTCCTCTACACCAAAGATAGTTTTCTTAGGGTTTAGATATATTCCATACTTGCTACACCTTTCAAAGATATGAGTCAAATGATGAATGTGGTCCTCCTTATTTTTTGAGTATACCATTACATTATCTAAATAGACTACCACATACTTGTTGATCAATCCTAGAAAATATACGTCCATGGCCCTTTGGAAGGTTTCCCTTGATTTAATCAACCTGAAGGGAATGTGTTTATAAGAAAAGGTTCCCACTTGGTTCGGAAGGTAGATTTTAAGAAATATTATTTTGAAACTAGAACCTGGTTATATCCCAAGAAACTGTCTAGGAGGGAAAAACATCCAGAGCTAGATACCACCTGTAGGAGTTGTTCCATGGGTGGGACTGGGTAGTTATTTTTTTCCGATGCTCTGTTAAGGTTTCTGAAATCCACACATAGATGGATCTCCCCAGACTTGTTTCTGACAGGCCCTAGATTGGCTACCTATGCAAAGTGTCTTACCTGAAAGATAATCTTGGCATATAACAATTTCTTCAGTTGTTGATACATAAGAGGTTCTAGAGATGGGTGGTATTTCCTAGGATTTTGTTGGAAATGTTTTACTCCATATTTTAATGGGATCATGTGTTGGATAATGCGAGTATCATAATTTTTCAATTCTCGATAAGACCAAGAAAAGACATCTTGATATTCTTTAAACATTTTAATATAATATTTCATGTCTTCTTTGGACATTGTCTTACCTAAATTGACATTCTTGGGGTTCTCTAGGGTTCCTAGGTTTATATTTTCGTATATAGGACATGAGCTCCCTATTTTTTCATTCTTTGGCCCTTTAAATCTTTCACTTAGGTTAAAAAGGTTCTCTATATTGGCCACTCATTTTGGTATCATGTGAAACTTGGGTTTGTCATCAGAGTGAACCGTTCCCTTTTTCTATTTGTGGAGATTTGATTCTGTGTGTAGTTCTTGGAATATTTCATCATCAATGGCCAAATCCTTAAAATTCTCCTGATTAGTTAGGAAATCTACAATATGTTCATCCCCTTTAAATAATTTCTAGTTGGAAATGTTGTTAGGTAACGATGGTTTGTAGAGAATTTCTACTGCAAACCTTGAGGTTTCACAATCTTCTAAAGGAGATAATCTTGAGGGTGCAGTGGCTAGAGAATTAGCAAGGGTATTTTTTTTTATCCCAGGAACATAGGTAATGTTGAAGGCCTCAAAATTTTCTATTAGTCTGCGCAACTCTTTCTAATAATTCCTTAAGTGAGGTGAATTTCAATGGATGGTATTCTTCACATGCTTGACAATAATTTTAGAATCTCCAAAGACTTTCAATTCTATGATGTTTAAGTCGATGGCTTTCTTTAGTGCCTGGACTAGAGCCTCATATTCAACAGTATTATTAGTGCATTCAAATGCTAATATACATGATAGGAAACTTAATTTCCCTTTTGGGTCAATGAGGATGCATCCTACTCCCAACCCCTCTTGTGATTTAGAGCCATCAAAGTACAACGCCCAAATTTGTGGAGGAAATTTTTTTACCTCTTCATGTCTATATATTTTAACAATTTCAACCTCTTTGTTTGCTACTCATGTCGGAGAATCTTGATGGAGGATTCTTTCTTCTGTGGTTTCTAGTAAGTTTATTTGAATATCATTTCGTATTTTTGTGCGGAAGGTATGTCAGATATGTGAGGGGCAAAATTACCGAAATCAGAATCATAGGAGTAATTTCCCAACACATGGAACTCCATTGACAAGGGTTCATTTGGGGTCTCTAAATAAATAACGATATGTTTGAGGTATCTTTCTCTATCGATCCTTATCATGTTTGGATGTTCTTTCAATGGAAACTAGAGGTGAGCCCAGTCAGTACTAAAGTATCCATTTAATTTTTCAGACTAGTCTCGGCTAAGTATCATTCCATATGCCTTTGGGATGTCTACCACTATTATGTCAATTACTTGAAAAAATTTGGGGTGTATAGCAATTATAATCATGACATATTTCAATTCCCCAATGAACTTTACTTGAGTCCTATCTAGTTGTTTAATGTGTTTATCACTTTTGACTAGGGTTGCATTCAATTTCTTGTAGATTGACAATGGCATGACATTTGAAGATTCCCCTGAATCGACTAGGAAACTATGTAGATTTCTATTAAAACCTCAAAAATCAAGAGGAAAGGAGGAACACAATGCCTTCCTCCTTTGTCCAAATAACAATCATTCACTCTTGGCTTATTTGTTAAATATGTGAGATATAGGACATCACCTTGATCATCGCTTGTTATAGGGGTTTCTATTAATTTTAAGGCCTGTAACAAAAAATCCTTTTGTTGAGGGATCCTACACATGTCCACGATAGACACATTAGCTTTCATATTCTTCAAGTGTTCTACCACATTGTAGTCTAGCTTAGGCACTTCTCGTGTGTGTATGTTTGTGCAGTTTCTTTGGGAAGAAAATAACAGTTTGGGGTGATCGGTCGCTCGATTCCCTCATGATGATTGAGTAATGGTGGGGTTACTTTGGATCGGTTTAATTTTATTATGCATCTGTACATCTAGAATTTCAGTGAGGGGTCCCTGCACCTCAGCGACATCATTGAAAGGTATCGGGTGGTTGGAATCCCATAAGAACATGGTTGTCTCTTCAGGTGTCTCTTGACTTTCTTGATTGGTGACATTTATTGTCGATCCACTGGGTTGTTTGGTTATATAACATTCTTCTAGGAATCAATTAGCCATTATATTCATAACATGCAACCATTGAGGGAAATCCATTTCTGAATGTTTTTCTTAGTGATATGTACAAAAGGAGTTGGATGATACATCCCCTAAGTCAATGTTTAGGTTGGATAGGAGAGGTTTTATGGATTTGAAAGGTGGGTTTCTTTTAAAAAAGGGTTTATAAGGTCTTTTATTTTGGTTACCTTCCCCAACATTCCTTTTCATATCTACGATCGCGTTGGAAATTTTTTCGATCATCTGCTGCAGGCTTTCTATGTCCCCTCCCTCTATTTCAAGACCTTGTTTTGTTTTTTTTCCAGGGTTCTAGTCAACACACGCCCCCTCTATTGGGTGGAGGTTGGGTTTCTTCATTTATTAGTGAGATATGACCTTCTTTTCATCCTTTCATTTGGAACTCAATCGTTTTAGCTTCCTTGAAATTTTCAGCTAGATTATTCTTGGCGGCCCTTTTTATGAACATGGAAATAGAAGTTGGGAGAGCATTAGTGTATACTTCAATCTATAGCTCTGGAGTGGGTCTAGCCTTGGTTTGGAATTTGTTCAAAATGGTGGTGAAATTTTGGTTGAAATCTTTGACCTTTTCTTTTTGATTCATAGTGGCAATGAAAAGTTCAGCCATTAAATCTCTTGTAGTGTTTTCTTCAAAAAATTTGTCCAAGAAATCCTTTTGAAACTTTGTCCAGCTACTTATGGAACCAAATGGTAGGTTTAAATATTGGGTTGAACCTGGATTTTCAAAGGTATACGGGAAAAATCTACACACCAAATCTTCGTGTTGTACGCTCTGTTAGAACTCTGTAAATTTTGTCCAGCTGAATAGACAAATGACAGAGGTAACTATTTCAACCAACTTTAGAGTTGAGGCACTAGCCTGCTCAACTCAGAGAGGGATCTCTCGTGTCACTTGATATTTCTTTGTAAAACAATGGCTAGATTTGGTTTGTTTTGGGGGGTATTATGAAGTCGCTGAAGAAGTGGGGGGTAACATTTGGGCTATGGAGTCAAAAATAAATAATGCAGTAGCAGGTCATTAGAACTTATCTAGAGGAGAAAGGCTAAGTGAGGTAATGAGTCTTAGTTTTCAAATTGAAATTTGGTGTCAAAGAGGAAAAAGGAAAACACATAACTGCTTCAGAGCATATTAAAATGAATTTTGAAATAGTTGAGAAGAGAAATCACATGAATTTAAATTGCTAAGTCTAGAGCATCATCAGACGAACTCCAAACTTTTAACTCTCCAATTTAAAAGAGGAACTTGAAAATGGAATTTTAAAGACATGGGAAATACATACTATGAAAGAATACATAACTCATATCACAACCAATTAGAATCTTTTCATAAACAATTCAAAAAAATTCTTCTGCATCATATATTCAGTTTAGCTCCATGATTTTACAAAGTCTACCTGCAACGAGGGCAGGCCCCCTCCTCCTCTCATGCCTTCTATATCCTTGGGATGATATATATATAGAGGAGTTACTTGTGGAATTCAAAACGATTAAACTTCCCCATAATTCTAAAAATAGAGGCCAGTTACAAAAATGAGTAATGTATAACGACGATTTTCCTACTTTAAAGGGATCGTTACGGACATGTCTGACATATCCGGGGATTTTTCCTTTAAATTCCATATGTCCAAAATTTTCTAGAACATACTCAATTCTACTTGAGAATTTATTCCAGCCTGGTGATTTCCTCCTTTAGAGTGCTCTACCAAGCTAGTTTATTTTCCCCAATGCTCTCAACCGCCTCAGCTCTGATTTTTGTCTTCTGCTATCTACTCTAGTTCTTCTTCACTGCTCGCTTGTAGAGTTCATCTGTGTGTCCATTGATGATTAGGTCCCTCATAACATGATTTAATCTGACCCCTAATTCTAGTTCTGTCGAAGGGTCAATATGGAATTTGGTTGCTAATATCTGCACAATCAACCTTTCTTTCTTACTCATTGATAAATGCACCATGTTAGTCGAAAAACCCATTCCACTGGATATTGCTTAATTGGCTTCGTCCATGTCTTCCAATTTTGCAGAGACCATGATTTTTGTTTTCCTTAACTCTACAGGAATCGGAAATTCGATCCAGTTTGAGACGATGATTTCCTGGAGCAGAATAATGCCACCCATATTTGAATATCGGTAGTTATTGAGTTCTAATCATGAATTACTGACAATATTACTTGCAAGTACATTTCTTAACCAATATATTTCGAATGATGAGTCTTTGAGTTAGTTATCCAACGACGTTCACCTGACATTTTTGGGATGTGAAGTACCTGAACGAGTGACATGAGGTGATTTGACTAGCCGTCACTTTCCCCCACACGAATTGTTGATTTGACATATTAGACCATGTGACATCGGGGATTTTGGGAAAATGGTTTTAGGTAGACCTCTTTTCACCTCGATGTATCTCTGAGGGTGCCACACGTCCATGAATAAAACCACATTAGTTTTCCCCATCTCGCCTTCGCATAATTAAATTCGGTGCTATTTCATCGCCCGATATGGGTCTCGACCATTGATCTGGGTTGCTTCAAGATCCACAGTCCATCAAATCCTCTCCTTTGCACTCCCACTATATTGGTCCACATGCTGCCACATATGACCTGGACCTCCAAATCACGCCATGTCTCTACATCGCTTTAGTCACCCGCTAAATCTGAAACTCAGATTTCAAGTGTAATTGTTATGGTGATAACATAGGCTCCAACTAGGGATGATATCCTCCCTGTGAGGTAGAAAAGAACTGTAGACTCGGTGCCTTCTTAGTTAGGTTGCTTTCAAAACATGTGCCTATATCCTGTTACATCTTGGAGACTGAACGTCGAATTTTAAAACCAAACTTTGCAAATTGCTCTTGACTGGACGCAGAAAAAATACCGCTAGGATCCAACTGTACATACTACTGAAAATTAAAAATAAAATAAAAATATGCTCGATCAACAAGCCTATTCGCACACTCCTACCTACCCTAACTACTAAAAATGACTCTCAGTTAAGTGAAGTCGAAATTCCAATGTAACAATGCAAGAATTTTATCCACTGTTTGTTTACTTTGCACAAGCTTGCTCCAAATCCCGCTTACTAATAATTCATTCAAAAATTCATTGATAAATCCAAATCTCAAAAAATTAAAAACATTTGGACTGTTCATTTCCTCCAACAGGATCGCAAATGGATCTTATAAATTATGCACAAAACAATCATCATGTTTCACTCCTTCCACTGCATTTTTGTTTTCAGGTGATTCAACTTGTTGACTTCTATTGAAAAACTGATAGATTTGTTGAGAAATATGGTAGTAAGAATTTTTTGAGTCATAAGGAAACCATGGATGGAGAACATCATCTGGTATAAAAAAACTCATATTTGATACAGTCATTCCTTCGTTGCAATCCACTATTATTTTAAGATTTTGATTGTAAACCTTCTCCATATAATATGTCTCGGGATCATGAATCATATGAATGAATGTTTCCTCTTCAAGGGTCAAGACATAAGAGAAAGCTTCCTTCACAAGTGTTTTTCCACTGCTTGGAGTCTCCATAGATGTAGTTTCAAAATCTTTATCCATGTCTAGGCTACTTAAAAATAGGATCACTACGTCATTTTCAAAGGAAGAAAGACAACTTTGAAATACCTTGTCTTGCTGGAAATATTGTTGAACATCTACATTAATCTTAGGAGAAGGAAAATGACTTTTAACAACAATTTTTTGATCATATTTTTCTTTGATCTAGTGGTTAAGCACAGGTTGTAACTCCAAATTGGAATATCCTTTCAAGTAATCAACTATATGATCATTTAGTGCATGTGGGTTTTGTTGGTCTTCCTTACTGATAATAATTTCCTCATGTGAAGCAGTGCTACTATGAATGCAGTCAAACTTCCTTGTTTCTTCTGTTACATCATGATTTTGTTTCAACCATTCAAAGGAAGAAAAAAAAAATGGAAGATAATATCCACTTGCAAGTTTACTTCTCTCATCATGCCCGGAGGATTTATGACTTGAGACATTACAAACATTTTGTTTTAACAGTTCGAAAGAGGAAAAACACAATTGCAAGGTCCTTTTACCTGGTTTCAAACTTTCTCCAATTTCTTCACTGTCGTCATAGGCATGTTTCTCAATATCTTTGGATTTTTGAACATGCTCTTTTTCGGCTTTATCTTTGAGCAATGGCTACACTTTTGAACTTACAAGATATTCTATACAACAAGTAATAGGGACATCAAACACCTGAGAAGAGTGCTACAATATCTTGTCAATTTGTTTAATTTGTTTAGTGTGATTTTGCATAAGCACAAATTCGTTTGTCTCAATAATGATCTCATAATTTTCTCTCAACAATTTAAATGCAGTAAAGCATAAAGGTAGAGAATTCTCTTCAGCTGATCCAACACTTTTATCTTTGTAACTGTGATACGTAGGTTGATTTATCTCACTGTGCTGCTGAAAAAGAACTTCTTCAACATCACAATCATCCTCATATTTGTCATATACAGGAAAATCAACCACATATGCGATGCCATCTAACAAGAACAAACTGGGAACACCAACCTGTTCCTCAACAAACTGATTTGTAAAATTGTCTTCTTGAACGTCTACAAACGAATACATAAAACAATCAGCCCATTGCTTATCATATTCACTTTCACATTCTTGAGCATTCAGTCCCTCATTTTGGATTTGTTTACATGCTTGGATGTTTTGTTGAATGTCCTGAGCATCATTAAACATTTGTTGGAAGGACTTGGGTTTTCTTTCCATCAGGAGGAAAGACAAATCTGGATGGAGAGTAGTTGCATAATGGAGCATGGCAACAACTTCAGTGGGTTGAATTTCTTTGGACAAATTGTGATAGATACTGGAAAACCTTCTACTGAATATAGAAATAGTTTCATTTCTCTACTTTTTTAAGGCATATGAATCTCTAAGATGTAGATCCAAAGATTTCTTCTTGCCCCAAAACCTTAAAAAGACATCTTTCAATTCCTCCCATGAGCTAATTGTCTCTGGATGCAAATGTTTAAACCAGTCTTTGATGTCTCCTTTCAAGGATTGAAAGAAGGCCCTCATACAAACATCATCATGGTCAATCTCAAACAAATCTATAAAATGCTCAAACCCTTGGCTGTGTTTTTCAGTTGAGATGGTATTAGGTTCCCCATCAAACACAGGTAGGTATTTATAGTACTCAAGAGGAAAATCATGAAGGACTTGAGGTAGCTTCAAGGGTTTGTATCTATGCTGAATCTTGGAGGATGTTGGATCAAGTATAGAAGGTGAAATATCAGTCTTGGATTCATGGGTCTCATCAAATTGGTTATGGTTATCACATGGCTTAGATGGAATATTTTTATCAAGGCCAGTGATAAACTGAGGAGATATTTGTGTAACTTTAAGAGGAGGATATATAATTTCTATATTTTCATGATCATCATTTGCATGCAGTAAGTAAAGAAGAACTTGTCTAGCATTTTCAAGAAAGGACCAGAGGCAACTTATAACAAATAGTGAAATGACTTGGAAAAAATCCCATTTTAAGCACTTGTTTTCTTCCATAATGATTTTTCATACCTCTACCAAGGGGTATCATCTTCCAGTGAATTCTATGAACTGCATTTGAAATTTGAGTGGAGTCACCAATAACATTTTGGGATTTGGATTCTGCATTGAGAGTGGAGTCACCATTGAAGATTTGAATTTCTGGATTCTTCTACCAGTGGACTCACCTTCAAACTAATTTTTTGATATGTGGAGTCGCCAATGAAGGAATACAACCAATAGGTGTCTAAGTGTCTGTCGCTTTCAAACCTTAGAACTCAACCATGTCATTTTTTCCTAGGGAAACATTTTCAATTTCATCCTCGACAACGGCACCAAAATGTTAGCTCTTTGTAAAAAAAATTTAGCTGAATAGACAAATGACAGAGGTAACTGTTTCAACCAAATTTAGAGCTAAGGCACTAGCCTGCTCAACTTAGACAGGGCTCTCTCGTGTCACTTGACATTTCTTTGTATATGGGGGCTAGATTTGGTTTGTTTTGGGGGGTATTATGAAGTCGCTGAAGAAGTGGTGGGTATCATTTGGGCTATGGAGTCGGAAATAAATAATGCAGTAGCAATTCATTAGAACTTATCTAGAGGAGAAAGGCTAAGTGAGGCAATGAGTCTGAGTTTTCAAATTGAAATTTTGTGTCAAAGAGGAAAAAGGAAAACACATAACTGCTTCAAAGCATATTAAAATGAATTTTGAAATAGTTGAGAAGAGAAATCACATGAATTTAAATTGCTAAGTCTAGAGCATCATCAGACGAATTCCATACTTTTAACTCTTCAATTTAAAAAAGGAACTTTCAAATGGAATTTTAAATACACAGGAAATACACACTATGAAAGAAGACATAACTCATATCACCACCAATTAGAATATTTTCATAAACAGTTCAAAAAATTGCTTCTGCATCATATATTCAGTTTAGCTCCATGATTTTACAAAGTCTACTTGCAATGAGGGCAGGCCCCCTCCTCCTCTCATGCCTTCTATATCCTCAGGATGATATATATATATATATATATATATATAGAGAGAGAGAGAGAGAGAGAGAGAGAGAGAGAGAGAGAGAGGAGTTACTTATGGAATTCAAAACAATTAAAATTCCCCATAATTCTAAAAATAGAGGTCAGTTACAAAAAGGAGTAATGCATAACGATAGTTTTCCTACTTTAAAGGGATCGTTATGAACATGTTTGACATATCTAGGGATTTTTCCTTTAAACGCCATATGTCCAAAATTCGCTGGAACATACTCAATTCTACTTGAGAATTTATTCCAGCTTGGCGATTTCCTCCTTTAGAGTGCTCAAGCAGGCTAGTTGATTTTCTCCAGTGCTCTCAACCTCCTCAACTCTGATTTATGTCTTCTTTCACTTGCTTCACTTCTTGTTCACTGCTCACTTGTAGAATTCATCTGCATATCTGTTGATGATTAGGTCTCTCATAACAAGATTTAATTTGATCCTTGATTCTAGTTTTGTTGCAGGGTTAGTATGGAATTTGGTTGTTAATATCTACGCAATCAACCTTTCTTTCTTACTCATTGATAAACATGCCATGTTAGTCAAAAACCCTATTCCACTGGATATTTCTTGATTGGCTTCGTCCATGTCTTCGAATTTTTTAGAGACCACGATTTTTTTTTCCTTAACTCTACAGGAATGAAAAAGTCGATCCAGTTTGAGACGATGATTTCCCGAAGTAGAATAACGCCACCCATATTTGAAGATTGGTAGTTATTGAGTTCTAATCATGAATTACTGACAAGATTACTTGCGGGTACGTTGCTTAGCCAATCTATTTCGAATGATGAGTCTTTGAGTTAGTTATCTGGTGACGTTCACCTAAAAATTTTCGGACGTGAAGTACATGAACGAGTGATGTGAGGTGATTTGACTAGCCGTCACTTTCCACCACATGAATTGTTGATTTGACATATTAGACCACATGACATTGGGGCTTTTGAGAAAATGATTTCAGATAGACCGCTTTTCGCCCCGATGTACCTCTGAGAGTGCCACACGTCCATGAATAAAACCACAATACTTTTCCCCGACCCGCCTTCGCATAATTAAATTTCGTGCTATTTCATCACCCGATATGGGTCTCGACTGTTGATCTGGGCTGCTTCAAGATCCATAGCCCATCGGATCCTCTCCTTTTTTCTCCCGCTATATTTGTTTACATGCTACCACATATGACCTGGACCTCCAAATCGTGCCATGTCTCTACATCGCTTTAGTCACTCGCTAAATCTGAAACTCAGATTTCAAGTGTAATTGTTAGGGTGATAACACATTCATCAACCTTATGGCTAATATGAACTTACTAATATTATCTTCAGGAAATCCAGAGGTTTCATGATCAAACTTGGGAAGTATATTTTTTGGATGTCTGGGTAGGTTATGCATTCATCCTGAAATTTATAGAGCATCTATTGCCAACCATGGTTGGTTATCCCAAGGTTGATCCCCCCCCCTCTCCATAGTTATCATTATTATCCCCCATGTCTTCTGATTCAGAACCTAAGATATCAAAGTTGGACCCTTCCTCTTCAGATTCATAATTGTCAGGTTCAGAGTATTTACTGGTTGGGCTGGTGATGACTGGTGTTTCGGGTATTAGACCAAGGGGTTGTTGGATCTCTACGAGGGAAAAGTCTATTAGGTCTTCTACCGTGTGGATGAACACCTGATCAAGGGTGTCAACAACTGGTCTTCTTATTTTTTTTCTTCGAGGAAGTAAAGGAGCTAAAGGTAATGCTATGATCTGTCGAGCATAAGCTCTGGTGATTATTATGAACTTATTCGACTCTTCGTGGGGGAGAGTGTAAGGTATTTTAGGGCACATGCATTCTTCCTCTTCGTGTTGAGGTGAATTACTTATATTTGGAGTAATTTGTGTATGTGGTCTATCTTGAGAATGAATAGACATCTATGTGGGTTGTTTTGAATCTATAGTCTATGCAAAATATATTATCAGAGATATTGTTAGCCATGCATTCATTCAAGCCCTCCTTCTAGCACCAATTTGGTTGAGGGTTATGAGATCCCTTTAACTCAACAACAGGAACCAAACCCACTTAAGAGGCCCAATTAGACTCGTAAGTGTTTGATGAGTGGTAAGGTTGATCCATAATATATTTGCAGAATGAAATGAATACAGATTATTATTAAAATATGCTTAACACAGAATAACAAATATACAATAAAACTTGCTTCTATTCAATAAGGAAATAAGTTGAAACTGTAAAATGTAGCGGAAACAATATTGCTAGAATGGTGGTGGCTTATCTCTGAGAAGATATGTGATGGTGGTGCTCATTCAAAAGAAGAAGATTACAGTGAGGCTCTAAAGGCCTTTTTACAATAAACAGGAATGTCAAAAACCCTATATATCCAAAAAACATAACCCTAGGAGATGAAGCGCCAAAAGTCACATGGGCTTCCATTTGGGTAAGTTAGTACATCAACTTCCCGGGGTCATAACTTTTGCATACGATGTTCATTTTAGCCGCACGATATCCCGTTGGAAAGGTTTATCCGAGGACTACACATTTTGTTTCTATCTATCAAAGATCATTTTGATTTTGGCGAGCCTTGAAAAACATTATTTAGGGCCTCAAAATGGCCCCGCAAGTCAGGGACCCAAAAACTAGGGAAAAAACTACCAAACTGGAAAACTGCCAAAATGAGCCAGTTGGAATAGGTGGGAGGTCACCAGCCTTCATCTGGATCAAAGGTTCTCCAGATCTGTGATCTGGATGGAATTATCAATGGGATTTAATCGTGACGGATAGATATGTCTTTCTGGGAAAACTTTCCTCATGATATGCAGTTTTGTTTTTTGTTCTTTTCTAACATTTGGAAAAAAATGAAAGATGGAACTTAAACTAAATGGTAGAGGGAAGTTAATATATATTGGAGAAATCTGGGTTTTGGGATAATATTTACACCTTAGCGTGGAGACAAGGAATATATAAACTACTTCAAACTAGCAATAATACCATTTTGACTTGTATACATTCGAAATCATCCAAGATAACATTTACATAATGAACATATATACGTGACAAGAAATTAGTGCAGGAAAAGTAATTTTCAATTCTCTATTATCAATCACATGTTAACACAATCAATTTCTATTCATCAATTAAAATAAAAGAATTATTGCAACATTATAATATAACTTAAATAATAGATACAACTCATCTTACTCAATACAACAACAAATATTGAATTTGAAGACAAAGATAATCCCCTTCAGTCCAATCACATTCATGCCTCAGATGAAATTAGTGTCTTTGGTTCTAAACAAAATTTCTTAATTAAAATAACTTGCACATAAATAATTCTCTTACAATATTCTAGAAAAAGTCTTTCTCTCCAAAGCCATCAACCCATAACACAAGGTCGATTCTCTTATTTATAAAAATAACTAAACTAAAAATAGTTACTAAAGTTTTGTTAAGTCAAGAAAGCGACACATGGAAAAATTAATCTATCAGTTCTCTTTAGATCACATGGTCATTTTACTAAACTGGATTGTTCCTTTCATACTCCAACCACATGCAAAAGAGATTTTCACATGTATTTGCATAAGTGGACCTGTGTTGATCCATAGAAGTGGAGAGGACCTCCATCTCAACTGCTCGTTCCTTTTACTTTATTAGTTTGACACTCATGCGCTCTAAGACTACAAGAGCTTTAATCGAGGGATCCATAAACTTCTTCACTTGGCTTGAGATCATGCTTGAAACCTACAAATATCTGTTTCTCATACCTAGTCTTTCTCTGCATGCCTCTTAACTATGTCACATAAATAGGTGAAATCCTCCGATGAGCCAAACTCTAGGAAGTCGATATCCCTCATTTCTTTGTTGATATTTTCTGAACTTTTCTCACACTCTTCGCATCTTTCTTGCATCTTCCGTCGTGGTTCCTAGACCATGTGTATCCAGTATTCAACTACCTTCCATATTCGGGCGATGTTGTTGTCCATCAAAACCCGAATTCTATGTTCTTTTGTATCTCGACCCTTCTGTACTTCATTGATGTAGTAAATTTGTTCCAATACTTGATGTGCCTTCTCATACCACTGTTGCATGTATTTGCAGGTTTCTATCCCCATAAGGGTATCTTCTTGGAAATCATCTATGCAAGTGGTGAAGAGGTCTCTCTCCATTGGGAATTGTGCATACATTTCTCAGAACTCACTCTTCAAGAGTACCACCACCTGTGTTGAATTTTGGTAATAATCAGCTGGATGTGGTAGGTGGTCCAACTCTCTCTTCATGTCATCTACCTCCATTTCATCCCTTTTTTCCCTGTCTAATGTGGCATTGGTTATGGCCATCCTTGCTCTGATTAGATCAGTCATCTTGCCACTTTCTGTGTCAAATAACATCTCTTATGTGGTTATGAACAAGGTTCTATCGAGTGTGAGCTTCCTTTTCTTGAATATTCTTCTCATCATGGCCCTCTTTTTCCTGTCATAAGAAATTTCCTATATATCAATGACTTTGTCTACTGGTTCAGGAATCTATTGATCTCCCCAGGACATAGTATTTACTAGGCTTCCCTCCATATAGAGGTATTCCATGGTGGGTTCTCTATCTCTTCTGAGGATGGGCACTTGACCTCCTTATTCCTCAATCAATGGTTTCTGCGGTAATAATGGTGCCAACGCTTGTTTTGTTTCAAGTCTTGGTCCGCTCAACTCCTTAGCAGGGGAGATTGTTTTGCATCCTGGTGACTTGACCTTCTATTGGTCCTCATCAGTTGATGGAGTCTTTTCCTTATATCGAGAAGTGGGAAGAGGGTCGGTATTGGCTGAGAGTTTGGCCTTTGGGATGCCGATTTTTGGATTCCTCATTCCTTCTTCTTGTTCACCTATATCCATATCATTCTTGGAGTTTTTATCATGAGGTTTTGTTTCTCTTAATGGTTGTGTTGCTAGTTGATTGAGAAAAAAAATGTTGAGAGTGGTCATAGCTCCTAGGCCGCCCTCTTGGGGTTTTGGGACCAAATCATCAGAGGATGGAGAATATGTTTCCCCTGGTTCTTCCTCCTGTGTGATTGGCACCTGGGTTATGCGTGAAGCTTTCGATCCTTACTCCTCATCATATATGGTGATTAAATGTATGAGGATAGTAGGTATATCCATCCCACTTGATGATCTCGCTGACCTTCACTAAGTTGTAGTAGTCATCGATGATCCTGCCTGTGGTGACATAGGGTTAGTGTTTTCTTGGTCAAAATTCTCTTCTGGTGGAACTATTTTTGAGCCATTTGGTTCTTCCTCGTGACAACTTGTATTGGCTGAGGTAATTCTCAAGGGTCCTATCAAAGGGTTAATTGGGGGGTCTTCCCCTAATCATTGCATAACTCTCTCAGCTTCTTCCAGTAACAATATCCCCCTTTTCTAAACCTCTGCTGCTTATGCTGCTCTATTCTCTTCTCTTACCCTGATGGATTATTGACTTGTGTTCTCTATTTCCTCCACTTGTTCATCCATGATCATTTATTTGAATTTGGTCATACTAGGGTTAGCCATTCTATGGAGCACTTCCTCCCAATATTGGGCAACATCGGTAAAGATATCATCTTCGATACTGTCATGAACATATGGCCAATATGAGGATACATGCGATGGGTGCTGGGGTACCAATCCTTTTGGATCATGCTTACGAAAACGACCTCTGGGGAACCGATACTCAAGCTAACTTAAACCTTCTTGTTTCTCTTGAACAGTGTCTTTAACCATATAAAAATCGATATGAAAACCATAGGGTATGAAATTGATCTTCTTATCCTTCACCTGAGAAGAGTTACACCCTTGTAGAAAGGTTTGGTAGAAAATCTTTCCCAGTATGAGACAGTATGGGACATGAAAGGGGAGTAGGTGTGGTGCACCTGTAGCCCCAAACACTCTGATATAAGTTCTTGTTTCTTCGAAAAACTAGTGGCCAACTTTGGATATCATCTTTTTGGTTTTCGTTGAAATCCTTGGGCATTATTTTCTAAATATAATAAAGTGCACTCTGGCTATAAACTCATCACATATCATGGTGTAAAACCTTTTGTACCTATTCTCCCACAAAATGTCGAAATAAACATGCACAGGTAACTCAACAATATGCCAACTTAAATTCATACCTGCGAAAATGTTTATCGCATAGATTACATCCAACATGTAGGATTCCATGTAGAAAAATGATGTTTCTCCATCTTTTGGTGTCTGGGCCTGTAGGATATTGATACTCAGTTGTTTGGAAATGATGGCTCCCCAATTGAAACTACTCCCAGAGATTGCCACGGTATATTCCAAGGGCATCCATGCCTCTAAAAACTTTGAGTAGTTTTTTTCTCCATACAATCGATAGATTAAATCTATTAAATACATATAAGGGTCTCTGAGGTTTACAGTGTTATTGATCTAGGGGATCAAATTTTGCTCAAAAATCAAAGTTCTCGGATATGCTTCAAAATAGAAACGTGCATAGGCCTCGTCCTCATGAACCCAATGCAACTTGAATAGGTTCAAACATATGTCGTATGTGAGAGATATCACGTTCTGTTCATTTTTCCAAATAGCCAAAATTTTGCTGATTATACAGTCCGTACAATGCTAACATGGCAGATGATCGTATAGCCCGTATGACCATACAGTGACGTGGCAGTGATCAATTGGCATGATTACTAGGAAGGATATGTGGCAGACAGGTGGACAAATCAGTTTGTGACACATGTCATTTCATGGGAAAATGATATGAGGCACGTGCCCCAATTGTGGGCTACCATGCAACAACCCTCTAGTGTGTAAAATGGGTGAACTCCACGGGGGTCAAACCACTGACCTCTGGATGGACACATCATCACCTTGGTAGGGCCCAGGCTACCAGCCCACCCACGGGGTATTTCTTAATAGTATATGTAATTAAAAAGTTTTTAATTGAAATAAAAGGTTGGTTGACAGACTAAAGGGCTGAGGCTAAGCCCCAGCCCCCGGTTCATACCATACGACATGTGACCACTACCTCTAATAGATGGAGCATGTGGGGATTTCTACTCGTGTTTATCCTTAGTCACATGAACTCTAACCATACGACCACACCTTTGCATGGAGGTGCTAGCCAACAGGCGTGCCAATAGTTAGGTTGTTGGCCACATGGGGCCATACGACCGAGTTCTCCACTGAAGATTTGGGGCTGATGCAAACAGTCCTACAATTTCACCCATTTTGCAGGAATTATTGTGTGTGCTGGGTTTTGGAACAGAAAACACAAAGAGGCTGAGTTATTTTGACAAAGGGTGCAATTTGGTGAGCAGGTACAACAAGATTGAAGGGGAAAACTTCCAAGAGGTGTAACTTCTTCATTTTTTGGCCAAACTAGGTGCAAAAAAATCCCAGATAGGGGTTTTGGGATGTTCTAGAACTATTGGATCCATCTATACTGTAAAAGACATTTTTAATCATAATGAAAATGATCCAAGGGTAGCTAGACCAGGAGATGTAGCCGAAGATAGGGGTGAACCCCTTTATCATTTGTTGTGTTATGTGTTCATTTTTTATAGTTTTTATATGACTATTATGCTTCTCATGATTAAGTAAAAACTCATTAAACTTATGTGTTAGTAAATTTATCCAATTACCCAAAAACATACCATTTTTACACTTGCAATTTAAAAAGATACAAGTCTTGTTCATTTTTAGATCAGTTGGTATCAGAGCATAGATTTTTGAAGGCTTGATTTTTTGGAAGTATTTTGTTTTTTTCTGATTCTTATAAGGTTGAATCTCACAAGAGGAGAAGGTCAACTTGTAGAGCCAAGTTCTCAACTTCCAAGAAGGAGAACTATCAAATCACCTCAATATTCAAGGAGATATTCGCCAAGTATGGTTCATGAGGAGAGTCTTGGAACTTTTCCTTCAAAGGAGGAAACCTTCAGAAAATATTTCTATGATATGAATGAGATGGTGAAAGTTTTGTTTGAAGAAAGAAATGCAATATTGCAAGGTGAAATCTCCAACCCTCCAAAGGGCAATGGAGACAGTGGTGATAAAACTTCATAGGGAAATGGAGGGAATGGTGATTCTCCACCTCCTTCACCTACATCTTCCACCTCTTCTACCATTTCCCAACCACCTCCAAATTCTCCAAAAGAACATGGTAAAAATCCTTTACAAACTCCTTTGCTTAAGCTTGATATTAAGTTTGAATTTCCTATGTACAATGGAGAGGTAAATGCTGAGAAATTGGATAACTGTTTTCGTCAGATTGAAGTGTATTGTAGGATACAAAGAATCACAGATGATGAAACTAAGATTCAACTTGCTTCTTTAACATTGGACAGTGCAACACTAATTTGGTGGGAAGCCAAAACACAAGAGGACATGAAGGAACATGGTAATGTTTTATCCTCTTGGAATGATTTTATTGTTGCAATTAAAAGGCAATTTTATCCATTAGCATACATGAAGAAATCTATTATGGATTGGCAAAACTTTAGGCAAGATAAAGGGAAACATATGTAAATATTCACTCAAGAATTTAGGAGAAGAGCTTTAGTTTTGGGTACATATTTGTCTTCTCAAGAAACTTTACTCAAATACATTGGAGGTTTGCATATCTACTTGAGGCATACAATACTTATGTTTAACCCTTCAAATCTAGATGAAGTTTGTGTACATGCAACTCATTTAGAGGAAAGAGGAAGGAATGAACCTCAAGAGGGAAGCAATAAGTCTTTTAATAATGGAGACAAGGGAAAGAGGAAGTTTGAAGGAAATGGAAAGAAAAATTATTCAGTCAAGAAAGAGAGAGAGAAACTNGTTCAACAACAAAGAGAAACCAAAAATTGTTGCAACTGTACAACAAGATTTAATATCTGATTCAGAAGATGAAACAAAAATCACAGCCATGGGTTTTCAATGTAAGGATTCTATTGCAAGTACTAGTTCTTCCAGTAGTAGTAGCCTTAATGCAACTCAACATGAAAAAGAGAGAATAGAGATTTTTCACATAAGGGTAATTTCAAAACATACCAAGATAGGTATTCTATTTGATATGGGATCACAAACAAACCTAATTTCTGAAGACATTGTCAAGAAATTAAATTTGGAAACTACTCCACATCCTAAACCACACCCTTTAGGTTGGATATGTGACAATGCCAAATTGCATTTAACAAGAAGGTGTAAACTTATATTTTCCATCACTGCAAACTATAAATATTAGGTAGAGCTTGATGTTATTCCATTGGATATTTGTGGTATTGTGTTTGGAAGCCCATATTTATATGATAGGAGAGAAATCTTTCATTTTCATGAGAAAAAATATCATTTGTTCAAAAATGGATTTGAGTACATTGTTAGAGCACATACAAAGAATATGAATTTGTCACTTACAAATGTTGGAAAAATGAAGAGATTAGTCAATGCTAGTAAGAACCTTGTACTTTTGATGATTAAACCCAAAGACAATGATGAAGAATAAGTTTTCCAAGGATGTGACGCAAAGTTAAAATATGATGTATATGAGGTTGTTAACAAAAATGTTGAGATGTTTCAGGAACCAAGGGGATTGCCTCCTAAAAGGGGTATCCAACATGAGATTCTATTGCAGCAACATGATCCTATTCCAAACATTGACATGTGTAGGATGTCAGTCATGGATAATGTTGAAATCAGAAATCAAGCCCAAGATTTGCTTGACAAAGGGGTCATCAAACCAAGCACATCACCATGCATGTCACCAATTGGTTTGGTACCAGAGAAATATTTCATATGGCATATGTGGGTAGATTTCAGAGCCTTGAACAAGACTATGAATAGATTTGTTGAAGGAGACACATGGAAGAAAGATTTGAAAACAAAGAAAGCTCCATTCCATGCCTTGACAAGCTATGTATTCCACTTGGTGATAAGGTATAAGAAAGACATTTATGATAAAGTTGTTGATATGCTAACTAGGCCTATTTTTAGTGATTTAGTTATTTTTAAGCATAATCCTATCATGCATGAGAGTTATGTTGAACAATATGCTATAGATGTTGATTTCAAATATGTTTATGCAACTTTGTATCGTACTAACCAAGTTGAGGAATTGGTTTCCTATGTGCATTGTAAACTTTTGTATCTTGGCAACCTATGTTTTTCACAGGGTGAAAGAGTCAACATGATAAGGGAAGCACATTCTTCTCTTGTTGCTGGCCATTTTTGTGTAGGAAAGACGGTGGCTAGTTTGAAAAGAAATAATCCTAAGTTTTGGGATGAGAATATACACTACTTTCAACATGTTTATAACCGGGGTAAGCGTTCATTGACTCAAACACATCCATTTGAAGCATGTTTTGGATATTTGCCAAAATTTCCTTTAGATTTTATCTTTGGGAAAGATGTGGCTATTGATGGTCATAGTGATGTTGACAAGGCCAAGAAGTTCATTGAACAAGTTCGGTTTGTGCATCAAACCGTTCAAGAATAGTTGGAAAAGAGTCAAGCCAAGTATAGGACAAGACATGACAAGTTTCATGTTGGTTTTAAAGGCAAAAATCCAAGCAAGGCTAGATGGATTGAGTTTGGAAAGGTGACGAAACTATACCCTCATCTTCAGATTGACTAAAAGTAGTCTTTTGGAGGTCCAAAATCTTCCCAATGGGGATGAGTGATCTAGGGGATCAAATTTTTCTCAAACATAAAAGTCCTCGGAATTGCTCCAAAATGGACATGTGCATTGGCCTCATCTTTACGAACCCAACACAACTCAAATGGGTTCAAACAGATGTCGTATGCGAGAGATATCATGTTCTGTCCATTTTTCCAAATAGGCAAAATTTTACTAACTATACAATCCGTACAATGATGATGTGGAAGCAAACCGTACAGTCTGTACGACCATACAATGATGTGGAAGTGATGAGTTGGCATGTTGACTGGGCAGGCTATGTGGCAGACAGGTGGATGAATCAGGTTGTGACATGTGTCATTTCATGGGAAAATGATATGGTACCACATGGCACCCCTCCAGTGTGTAAAATGGGTGAAATCTGTGGGGGTCGAACCCCCAACCTCCGGATGGACACATCATTGCCTTGGCAGGGCCAAGGCTACCAACCCACCCATGGGGTATTTCTTAACAATTTATGTAATTAAAATGTTTTGAATTGAAATAAAAGATTGGTTGGAGGACTAAAGGGTCGGGGCTAAGCCCTAGCCCCCGATTCATACGATGCGACATGCAAACACTACCTCTAACCTATGGCATGCATGGGGATTTCCACTGGTGTTTATACCCAATCACATGAACTCTAACCATACGACCACTCCTTCATGTAGAGGAGCTATATGACATTTGCGCCAACAACTAGGTCATTGGCCACATGGGGCCATATGATCGAGTTCTCTGTCGAGGATTGGGGGCCGACACCAACAGTCCTACAATTTCACCCATTTTGTGGGAATTGTTGTGTGTGCTAGGTTTTGGCATATAAAAAACACAAAGGCTAAGTGAGTCTGACAAAGGGTGCAATTTGGCGAGCAGTTACAACAAGCTTGAAGAGGAAAACTTCCAGGAGGTGTAACTTCTTCATTTTTTGGCCAAACTAGGTGCAAAAAAATCTCAACTAGGGGTTTTTGGACATTTTGGAGCCATTGGAGCCATCTATTTTGTATTATGAGCACTGTAAAATAATTTTTTAAGAATAATGAAAATGATCCAAGGGAAGCTGGACCAAGATATGTAGCCCAAGAGAGGGGTGAACTCCTTTATCATTTGTTGTGTTATATGTTCATTTTTTATGGTTTTTATATGACTGATATGCTGCTCATGATTAAGTAAAAACTCATTAAACTTATGTGTTAGTAACTTTATCCAATTACCCAAAAAAATACCATTTTTACATTTGCAATTTAAAAATATACAAGTCTTCTTCATTTTCAGATCAAATGTACCATCCATTTCTCCTATTTGTGAACTTTTTATCCTCTTTCCACCATGAGGCTAGTAATCAGATGGTGTCCTGAAGCTCATAAAACATGACCACAAAATTTGTATTCAACCTCTCTTCTGAGTCTCTGAGTTTGTAATAATTTTTTACCTCTACTGGAAGAAATATACCGACACATTCACCCTCCTCATTGTTGACTGTGAATTTCATTGTGTCTGTGTGGTCGATTATCCATCCTAGGGTTTCGATGAAGGGAAGAACTGGGGTCTGGAAAGACACCATGTGCATATATGATCGCCTAATATTCAGGAAAACTTGGTCATCCAATACCCTGACGTTTGGGTTGTTGTGAGGTGTAAACACTGTATAATATTCTTGACTGGTTTTGTTAAAAATATCCCCACAATAAGGGAGCATTACTTTAGATCCAGTGCTTGCTTCTGTGTCCCCAAATGCTGGGGGCTGGGTAAACTATTTCTTGGTACAAGTTTGGATAACTAATTCCATCTTTGAAACAAAATCAAGTTCCCTTGTGGTCTCCGGTGTCGACCCTTCATTGATCTCCATTTCTTTCATTTTGGGCGTTCTTGGTGAGCGTTTGGTCATCGGATTTCGTGGAGGCATTTTCCTGCATAAAATGTTATAATGAGTTGCAAGCCAATTTCAACAAGTGTTATTCAATGCAATCATAAATGCAAACAATATAGACCAAGATTGTCTCTTCCTTTCTAGAAATAACCTTGACTTACTGGTAATTGAAGGGATACAACGAGTTGTAACCTCTTCGACGCTCTCTCTTTCTCCTTCATCTACTTGTGAGATCAATGATTTGCGAATCAAATTCCATGCTTGGGAACAAACTTTTCAAATTTAAAACATACTTACCTTTTTGCATCGAGTCTTAAATTTAGGATTACATATATGATATATAAAATCTATAACCCAATCCACATCATGCTTAGGATTAAATGCAACGCAGGCCGACGACGCAAGAGCGTGTTACTTTAGAGTTCATCGACGAATTCAAATTTTGAAAGTTGGTCGACGTGTGACATCGTGGTTTCGGTTACATGAAGTTCTTAATTGTCTAACATATCAGAAACGTCATTCTTCACTTAGTTAGAGGTATCTTCTCAAATTACTCGAGCATTTTTTCGCACTTCAACCGGAATAGTAAGATCCGCATTGGGGATATGAAGGATCTTTAAATGGACAACATATATCAGCCAAGATTGGGAGTGTCGTCGGATAAAGGTTTGATCTAAATCTAGTAGTTCAGTGTTCTATCCATCTGTCGGTGGTTAATGAGTGCATCGACGTCGACGGATTGTCTTTGATGTTGTTTTGTTGGTGCCTCTAGGAAAAAGTTCTGATGCTGAATCAAACTGTCATACAATGTTGATGTGGAAGAGTAGACATGGAAGTATATATATGACATGGGGAACATAAAACGATGACATGGGTGATAACCGAGCAATACAGAATATCTATGTGGTAAAACACATGACGATTGATTTGAAATTTCAGCATGAGAAGCATTTATTTTCGGCATTGGTGATTTTATTTAGTCATATGTTATTGTGCCTTTTCTCCCTCTTCACCGATGCCAATGATATATCTACTATTGGTGATCGATGATTGTTGTTGCCTATGTTGACTGTTTATCTTTCAGATTTCAATGATGTCGACAATACATCAATGATTTTGATCCAGATTTTATGAGTAGAACAAAATTAATAGAGATTGTTATCAAAATATATTAACATGGGATAATAGATATACAATAAAACTGGTTTCTATTCAGTAAGGAAATAAGCTGAAACTGTAAAATGCAGCGAAAAACAAGCTTGCTAGAATGGTGGTGGCTTATCTATGAGAAAGGATGCGACGGCTGCACTCATTCACCAGAAGATGATTGCAATGAAGCTGTCAAGGCTTTTTTAAAATAAGCATATGTAAAAAACCGTAGACATCCAAAAACCTAACCCTAGGATATGAAGCGCCAAAAGTCATGTGGGCCCTGTTTGGGTAAGTTAGTACATCAACTTATCAGGGTCATAAATTTTGCATATGATCTCTGTTTTAGGTGCATGATAGATTGTTGGAAAGGTCTATCCAAAGAATACACATGTTTCGTGTGGTGATCCCTACACATTTTGATTGTGACGAGCCCTAAAAACGTAGTTTAGGGCCTTAAAATGGTCCTGGAAGTCAGGTACCCGAAAACTAGGAAAAAATTGTCGAAATGGAAAACTGCCAAAATGAGTCAGTTAGAATAGGTGGGAGGCCACCGACATCCATATGGATCAATTCTCCCCCATTAGGAAGAAATGGTCTCCATTGCGTTGAGTTCCCCCATTAGATGAGGAAATTTCTATTGAATTTAGCCTTGGGTGAGCAACTTGCCTTGGTGCAGGAGCTGCCCTGCTTTGACAACTTGATAAATCTAGATCCTTTGCTGGTGAGTTCCCTTGACCTATTTGTCAACAATATGATCAATGGATTCCTTTTTTATGCAGTCGGGGTTGATCTCTATTGGTTTCAGTTGTTCTGTTATCTTTGAGGTGTCCAATAATGGTGGGAAATAAGGTCGAAGGAGATCCATGTTGAACACTAGGTGCAGACTAAGGAAAGGAGGAATGTTGAGCTCAAAAATATTATCACCCATAGCCTTGCTGATGGTGTATGACCCATAATAGAGTGGGTGAAGCTTCCGATGGGGTCCGGTAAGGCATTCTTTCTGCAAATTCAACCAAACTTTGTTGCCCACCTAAAACTTATGTTGCACCCGATGTTGATCATGGCCCTTATTTTACTTGTCATTGGACTTTTGTAGGATATCATGAACTTGTTGGCAGATGTAATGGATCCACTCAATGAACCAGGTGGATTTTTCAGCTTCAGTTGGAGCAGGAGATGAGTTGGATGAGGTGACCGAAAGGGGTAGTGCAAAATCTATGGGACCCAATGGTTGGAATACCATCCCCACCTGAAAGGGGTTGTGGAAAGTTGAGCTATGAATGGATCGATTGTAGCTATACTAGAAATATGGAAGACTCTCATCCCATGTGAGAGGGTGATTGGAATTATACACGCGCAAGATATGCACGATCATTCGATTTATGACCTTGGTTTGGCAATCTGCCTCGGTGTGGAAGGTCATGGATTTGTTGGGCTTGGTGTCCAGTAGTGACCAGAGGCTCGACCAGAATGTGCTGAGAAATCGACTATCCCAGTATGAGACAATGGTTTGTGGGATTCCAAAATGTACCCAGAACTGTTCAAAGAAGAGCTTGGCAGTTGCCTCTGTTGTGATTCTCTTCTTACAGGCTGCTAGAATCGCCATCTTAGAAAAGTCATCAACTACCACAAAAACATAGTCATTTCCCCACTTGGAAAACGAGAGGCTCGACATGTAGTCCATGGAGATGGATTCCCATGGCATGTAAGGAGTAGGAAGAGTGGTGTACATGCCTTGTTTCTTAGTGGTCGGTTTGGAAATAGCACAAGCAGTGCATGACCTGATATACTTGCTGACCTCCTATCAAAGTTTCGACCAGTAGAAATGTTTCTTCAACATTTCCACTGTATTTTCGACGAAAAAATGTCCTGCCACCTGACTATAGTGGGATTCCTAGATCATTTTTACTCGCTCTCTTGATGGAACGTAGATATGGTCAAGATGACACAACATCCCATCCTGAAATGGAAATTAGCGACAACTGCGTTTGCGCCCAACATTTAGTAGGCGGTGGAGAAGTTTAGGTCTATCTCATAGAGTTGGGGCCATCCATAGGTATCATGGATGCAAGAGTCTAGCACCATGGTGAGTGCTACGACTGGAGGTCTACTGAGGCAATCAACGACACAGTTAGTGATCCCTATTTTATACTTGATGTTGAGGTGGAATTGCTGCAAGTATGTGGACCACTTCTAATGGTGGTCATTCTACAATTTACGTTGTGTCTGCATGAATTGCAGTGGCTTATGATCGGTGTGGATGACTATCTCCTTCTCAAGAATGTAATGTCTCCATTGGTGACATGCTTGCACAATGGAGTACATTTATTTTTTGTAAGTAGGGTACTTATAGAAAACATCTTATAGTATCTCACTATGATAGGCCATGGGGTGGTTGTGATGAATGAGAAAAATGCCGACAACATAGTCTAAACCATCTGTCTCGATATCAAAGGGTTGTTGTAGGTATGGTAGTGAGAGTACTGGGGCTAAGCACAAGCGATGCTTCAAATCATCAAATGCTTATTGTTGGGACCAACCCCACACAAATTTCACCTTACCAACATCCTTGGTTACTTGGCTAAGGGCCCATGCAATATGGGAGAATCCTAACAGGAACCTGCAGTAGAAATTGGAAAAGCCCAAGAAGCTCCAAAGCTCAGTGAGTGTGGTTGGGGCTGGCCAGTCACGGATGACTTGGATCTTGGTTGGATCCACATGTACACCATGTTTATCAATGATGTAGTGTAGGTAATGGACCTTGTCCATGCTGAAGGAGAATTTTCCAAGTTGGCCTATAGCTTGTGCTGTCGCAAGGTGTGCATAACCTATTGAATATGTTGCAAGTGTTCTGCCCAAGTCTTGTTGTAAATGAGAAATTCATCCAGATAAACAACTACAAAAGTATTGGTGAATGGTTGCAATATATCGTCCATCATCCTCATGAAAGTGGTTGGATCATTTTTCAAGCCAAAGGGCATGACCAACCATTCGAAAAGACCTTCCTTTGACTTGAAGGAAATATTCCATACATATCTATGTTCTATTAGAATCTGGTGGTAGCCAGACTTTAGATCAATCTTACTGAAGTATTTGGCCCATGTGAGTTGATCAAGGAGGTCATCGATTCTGGGAATCGGGTACTGGTTTCTGACTGTGATTTTATTCAGGGACCAGTAATCAATGGAGAGTTTCCATGTTCTGTCTTTCTTATGTACCAACATGATTGGGCTCCTGCAAGGTGATGAGATGGGACAGATGTGCCTCTTGTGGAGTAGTTCTTGGATCTGTCTCTTGGTCTCCTCATTCTCTAATGGAGAGCAATGATAGACTAGCCCATTGGGAAGCAGTGCACTAGGGGTCAGATCAATGGGGTGATTGACCTGACAATCTAGAGGTCCCCCGGTAGGTGAGGAAAAGATATTCGAGTATTCTTCCATGACCTTATCCACTTGCTTCTATTGTGTGGAGAGGTCGGCCATAGAGACCCTGGATGTGGCTGTGCTCTTTCTCTCATTCTGAGAAAGAATCACGAAGAATACAAACATCCCCATCTGAGAGATGACCTTCCTGCATTACTTGGCAGAGATCAAGGAAATAGAAGTAGGTGGGTCTACGTCCGATATCCTATACAATTTCTTGTTCAAAGTAATAATAACACTGTGAGGCCTAGACTCATATACAACATGGTGTTTCCATAAATATGGTTGGCCCAAAATAACATTACAAACTTCGAGAGGGGAAACATCACACAATACCTCATATTTGAAGGGCTTTATGTCATATGAAAGGAGACATTGTTGGCTAACGTGGATGTCACTTCCTTGGCAGAGCCATATGATGGTGTAGGGATGTGGGTACGACATTGTCGACAGGGCAAGTCTCTTGAAAACCTCTGCTAAGATGATGTTATTCTGGCTACCACTATCAACGATGAAGTGTAGTGGGGTACCCTTCACCCACATAAGTGAATGAAAAAGGTGCTTGCCTTTCTCTGGCTCGTCTGGTTCACCGTGATGGAGCTTGGTGGTAGCAATGGTAGCACTAGGTTCTGCATCAATGATCTGCCTCCCCATTTCTAGTTATGAATCAAAGTCAAAACCTGCATATGATTCATAGGCTTTCACCTCAGCCACTAGCGACTTATTTGAGAAACAATGAACAGTGTTATGCCAAGGGATCTTATGGAATTTGCACCACTTCCCGATATCTTTCCAGTTTCCTTCTTTTCTTGCAGCATGGAATGGTTTTCTTGAGGTGGTCTGTCATTTCTCTATCCTTTTTTCTACAGGTTGGGGCTTCCCTTTCCTGGATTTTGCTGTGAGGGGTTTCCAACCCCAAATTGCATCATCTTTTGTTTTAGCTTCTACTCGATTTTGATGGCATATCAATAGGCTGTACCTAAGGATGATATGTACATAAACTCCATTTCGGCCTGGATGTATCTATGTAGACCACCATCATGATACTGGAGAACTAGATTTCTCTCATAATATTTTATACCCAGCTTGGTGCGCAAGGTATGGAAGATATTTGTGAACTTGGGCACTGCTTGGTCTCTTTCCTACCGCAGTGTAGTCCAGTTTGTATACATGTCATCATAACTTCCAACATTGTAGTATTGTTCCCTAATAACGTCCTTGAAGGACTCCCAGGTGACCACGAATGTAAATAATGAGGGTTCCTGTGTTTCCTTCTCCTCACAGAAAGTTTCCCACCAATATTTGACATGGGGAACGACTTTGAGGAGCACAAAAGTAATCTTTTCTCTATTCGAGAAGTTATGGATAGAGAAATACCCTTCTATCAGATTCAAACATTTGTCTACATCATCTGTGTCTATATGACCTTCAAATATAGGAATATCTAAGTTTATTTGTACCTTGAAGGGGGAAGCGCCTCTGTTTGAGGAAGATGCGTCACCTGTTGGTAGTCGCCGAAGGATTTGCCCAAAAATATCCATCATATCATTCCTCTGTTGAATGAGGGCTTCCTCGAGCAACATTTTTAAGGTATCTCCTGTCATGTCGTCTTTCTTTTCTCCTGCCATGAGAGGTCACTTGGGCGTGTGAGAGATTTTGTCCTCAAGATAAACAAGCTTGAGACCCAATTCTTTGTATGCTGACCTCATTGGGGACATGCATTAAGAATGACAAGGAGTAGACCACTCTGATACCAATGATCTAGATTTTATGAGAAGAATTAAATGAATACAGATTATTATCAAAATATGCTTAACACAAAATAATAGATATACAGTAAAATTGGTTTCTATTCAATAAGGAAATAAGCTGAAACTGTAAAATGCAGTGGAAAACAAGCTTGCTATAATGGTGGCAGTTATCTCTGAGAAGAGATGTGATGGTTGTGCTCATTTTCTAGGATATGATTACAGTGAGGCTCTCAAGGAATTTTTACAATAAACAAAACCTATACATCCAAAAACCTAACCCTAGCAGATGAAGTGCCAAAAGTCATGTGGGCCCTACTTGGGTAAGTTAGTACATCAACTTCCCTGGGCCGTAACCTTTGCATATGATCTTTGTTTTAGGCACACCATAGTTCATTGGAAAGGTGTATCTGAGGACTAAACATGTTTCTTGTGGCGATCCCTACACATGTTGACTGTGACGAGCCCTAAAAATGTTGTTTAGGACCTCAAAATGGCCCTGGAAGTCAGGGACTTGAACATAGGTAGGAGGCCATTGACATACATCTGGATAATATTTTTAGATTTATTTTTTTTCGCAGGACATAATCACCGATTGATGCACGACTCTTTTATAAACCAATTTTAAGATGTGTGTATTTAGTCTTTATGCCACACTTACTTAGAGGAAAAGGCCAGTCTATCAACAAACCTCAAACCAAACCAAATGTGATCGATGATAAAATGAAACAACAAAAAAATCCATTGATCCCTACAAAACTGACTCCATTCATAAATGACAAAGTGGTACCCAAAAAGAGAAAATTCACAAAGACTTTTTAGGTTGTGTTGAATGCTCAACACTTAGTTACCCCTAGGATGGTGGGGTAACACACCCAAGAAGTTTTGATATTTTGTCATCATAGTAATATTTTTTCTTTTGTGGTCCCATGTTTCAAACTCACAACATGTCCCACTCTAAAAACCAACAAGTCACACTGGATCAAGACTAATCCTCTAAGATCAAATCACTAGAAGAAATAGTAACCACCCTTGCAACTACATTTCAACAGGTGAAAGAATCAGTGACAAAAAAATCCAACCTCTTGACAATAGTACCAACACATTTGGGCCTTCATGGAAGTGATCCAAACATTTACCCAACCAAAGAGGAATTCACACCCCTAAAAGTACAAGACACCCATGTTTTAGAATAATCATTGGACCCAATGGTGGCAATGGTATAGGAAGGCTTATAAATGATACATTGCATGGACCCAATTTATGCATATACTTTATACTTGTCTTGAGAATGTCACTCACCATTTGGGATGCCTAAAAATATTATGCCAAATAGGAAAAGTTATGGACAATATCACAACATTTGAGTAATTCTCTATCTGCACAGAGGGCCAATCTGATTTATTTTTAAAATAATGTTTCATCAATGATCTCAAGGATGCAATTAACGTACATGTCATGATGAAAAATCCAAAAACATGGTTGGAATCTTGTGATAGAGACAAATATTTTGAGATAGTGATCAATAAACAACTCAAGATATCTTTATTCAACACTTTCCCTAACCCCCCAATGACAACTACTCCCAGTCCCTCTAGCTCATAGTCGGTCCACATCCACAAGTTATCTCCAAAAGAGATGATAGAACATCAACCTCCATATTTTTCTATTTTGATGAATGATATTTCAAAGAGAACAAATTTAAAGGAAAAACATTATTTCAAATGGATGTGTCTCCACATAACTAACCAGAGGACATTCCAGTGGAATATACACTTGAATAAGATTTTGAAAACACCACCCCCTCCATGGAAGATGAAGCCCCCTTGGAGGATCCTTATGAGGAATCCCATATTTCTCTCCATGCTCTCTCTAGTTTTTTAATGTGATAGAACATACAATTTTATCCATAGGAGAGTGGCACAAGACACCCATTGTTATGTACACCCCATCTCTAATTTTAAAATTATGACTGCTAATGTTGATACAATGAAATGTGGGGACATATGTGAAAATGTGAAACTACAAATGGGCAAGTATCATCTCAAAACTCACATGTTTTCCATTTAAATGGGTGGTTGTGATACAGTTCTTGGGTGTATAATGCCTAGACACTTTGGGACTAGTCACCATGGATTTCAAAGAATTGTACACGTGCTTCACACAAGAAAGGAATAAACATACCCTCAAGGGGCTTACCTCTAATTCCCATGAGATTATAAATTTTCATCATATGGATAAGTTGTTGAAGAAAGGTCACTCAGGCATTATTGCACAATTCGATGCCATAGAGGTAGTCAACACTACACCACCAAAAATTCACCAAGATGTGCAATTAGTTCTCTCTAAGCATCAACACATCTTTGAATTCCCATGAGGTTTACCACCTTCACATGGGGAACATGACCATGGTATTTCCCTCATTCTAGGAATCCAAATACCCATTGTGTGTCCTTATAGGAAACAATTTGCACAAAAAAATAAAATTGAAAAAAACATTCAAGAATTGTTGGAGGCATGAGCCATACGTCCTAACACTAGCCCATATTCATCACCAATGGTTATGGTATTAAAGAAGGAAGGTACTTGGCGCATGTGTATTGATTTTTGAGCTTTCAATAAGTTGATGATCAAGGACAAATTTACTATTTCATTTATTGATGACCTCTTGGAAAACTCCATGGAGCCCAGTTGTTGATAAAATTAGACCTTCACTCAGGCTACCACTAGATCAGGATGAAAGAGGCACACATTCATAAAACAACTTTGTGTACACATGAAGGTCATTATGAGTTTTTAGTCATGCCTTTTTTCCTTTGCAATGTTCCATCAACCTTCCACAGCCTCATTAACAAGATATTTAGGCCCTTCACAATTTTGTGCTAGGGTGAGTGCAAGCTAATGATGGTTTCTCATGACACGTTAGTGGCAATGAAAACATGAGAAAACAACAAACTGTTAACTTGGAGGGATTATTCAAGGTACTTTTAAAATGAATTTGAATATGGTGTAAATATATGAAACATAGTAAATTGAATTAGCTTTCTAAATATATAACTTTTATTTATAGAAATTGTGAAAAACTATGTGAAATTTGACTTTTTCTAACAATGGTATGTTACTTTTCAAGTGAAATATAAGGTATATTTCTCTGTTAGTGCAGGTGTTGAGTAACTTAAAGATAGGATTCCCTTAAAAAAAATTGTATAGTTATAGAGAACCCATTGTTCTAGTGCGGTGTATTTTTTCAAAATTTATAATATTAATTTGTATTTTTTTTAAATCATGATAGTCAATGTATCCTTGAAATAACAATGCTTTCCGTTAGTGCAAGATACGAGGGTATTAACATTATCAAGCATTTTTTTTTAAACTGTATATCTCGATCTCTTCTAGAGTGATGTATAAGTTATTTTAAAAATGGTTAAGTTGATAAAAAATTATAACATAAATAAAAGAGGTATGTATATTTGGACTCTGATATATGTCAAGACAAAAATAGATTAAAAATAGTAAAAAATATTATTTTTTTAAAACTATATATTTGGAATATGCATAGCCAACTATATCTGTGTCTATAGTTTCATCGACAACAAATTTGTGTAGCCTATAGAAAAATAAAGTAAAAAATAGAGACATAGAGAGGTATTCATAAAAATAAAGATTTTATGTAGTTGTAGACCAAAACACTAGGTTTTTCATCTCAAACCTAAATCTAAGGCAACTAACTCAAGGAACACGTACACTAGATTTATCACTCCTACTAAAAAAAAAATTGAAATGAAAATAACATGCACACACTTTAGGAATGCGCATGCATTCCTAAAGTGTGTGTGTGTTCCTAAAATGTGTGCACATTACTAAAATGTGTGTGCATTCCTAAAAGGTGTGTGCATTCCTGCTAACAGAAAATAACTCTCTCTCTCTCTCTCTATATATATATATCTCCTCTAACCCCCCTCCCTCCCTTCCTCCCTCTATATTCCTATCTATCTTTGACATTTCTCTCTCTATATATCCTTGTCTCCCTCTTCCACTCTCCCTCTCTCTCTCACTCTCCCCCATCAGCCCCCCTCCCGCCACCCTCTCTCTACCCCACTCTCGCTTTATCTTCTCTCCACATTCCTCCCTATCTCACCCTCTAATTCTCTCTCTCTTTCTCCCTCGTTCAATCCCTCCCTCACTCCTCCCAACTCTACCTCTCTCTCCCTCTCTCCCTCACCTATCCCTCCCTCTCCCCCTCTCCCCCCTNGGAAGAGGTCCCAGTTGAAATGATTTGTTCCATAACTGGGTTAGGTGATAATAGGAGTTCGTAAGATTGAATTGGAATAATAACGTCCAGCCCAAAATCAGCGTCTGAGGTTTCAACCAATCCAAGATTGGCGGTCGATTCCTCGGGGGGTTGTTCGGGATCGAAAGTCCCGGTTGCTTTGAAAGACCCAAGATGGTCTAGCTTCCGCCTCTGTGGTGGCGGGGGTGGCTCCAAGATAACCGGCGGCAGGCCCAGAAGCCTTCGTGACTGGCGGAGCTCTGAATCCTCCACTATGTGAGAGAATTCACGACACGCTAAGGTATTCTACACGGACAAACAGTAACACGCACTAAAAGAAATCCCCTAGAAGATAAATCAAGCAAACACTATATTAGTAGGAAGAATGGTTACCACAACCAACAATAGAGTACCTTACCGGTGCAAGTGCAACTCGAATACGGAAGCACCCTCCGGGTCTACTCTGCAAAGCGTTGGTCTGAAGTCCATCATAGGTACCGCGGTATACCCCCGCAGTCACCTGTGTAAGTCCCTAGAAAAGATAGGCAACTAGTTTGTCAGCACGTGAACAGCTATCAGGCGGGTACAATCGGCAGTCAGAAGACCACAATGAGCAGGGTATCAAGCTCGAAACCTGTCAAGGGTATCGAGAGCAAGTGTTCCGGAAGACGACTGAGGACCTCGAACGGATTCGAGACCCACGAAGCTCCGTGGC
>SNQJ01S0026842.1:0-19195 GCA_010110895.2 Picea sitchensis | reverse complement strand
TTCTCATTAATATGACACGCTTGGCCTGTTTCTTTCTAGTTTGTGTCTGATGTTACATGAACTTGTCATTTGTTGATAGATTTGTTTTCAAGCTAATGTCAATAGAGTAGGAAGTGGTCGTATCTTGTTTTGTCCACAAGACTCAACGAAGAGCAAAGGATTAGAGCGCAACTCAGAGCGTGCAGGGACAAACGTCGATTAAAAGGTACTTCTATTATCCTTCCTTCTCATGCATTAGTTTAGATAGATTTGAAAGGAAGTCAGTGTCCACGTTAAGCATTTTTTTGTCTAGGGTTAAGGTCAAGCCTTAGAGGTGATCTACCTGTCTGCAGGGAGATTTTCCTACAACACCTAATACATAAGATTATAGACCTGTAGCTCTTCCTCAACTTCAACAACAAGAGAATAACATCTTCATCAAAGTTTACCTCAGTCTCACGAGACTAGTTTTATATTATTCACAAACCCTAAATTTAAACAAGAATAAATATACAAATGTAATGAATAATGGTCTAAAACTTGTACCCAATATTATTCAATATCTTCTCTGTAATTCCTCCAATTTTCACTACCTGAATCATCTTAGAAAAGGAGTTATAGTGAAAATGATAGACCTTGTTGAAGTATAGATTATTCTAGAGGGTGAACTTCTATAGAATTCCACATGCTAAATATTTGATATCTAGTTATGAAACTCTTACAAAACATACTACGGATTGTATTATTTCCAATTCAATTGGTCTCATAGGATTTGGATCCTCTATGAATAAGTTATGACTATTTTGCCTGGAACACATCTTTGAGACTAGTTTCAAGACTAGCCAAAAACCCTATCTTTCATAGAGTGTATCTCCAAGAATACAACGAACCGGAATCTGAAATTTCTATCAAAGATACCTTGATATGTCTTGTCAATATTCTCCAAGTATTTCTATCTGAATCATTCTAGAAAATACGTTATAGAAAAAATGGTAAGATGGTATGTAAATAACATACCTTAGAACACATCGTCACAAGATTTCATCCTCCTTTGGAATTTTCCCCTTCTTTACTTCATATTCCCTCTTAAAAATGCCTCAGATATCCTTGGTTACCTCAGATAAAAATTGTTTGATTTGATGTAACAAATGAACTCCTAGGTGCCTTATTTATACTAGATATGACACCCTGTTTTTAGGGACGACTTGACAAATATAATTCAATTTAATTTTTTAATGATTACTCCATTGGGGCCGAATTTACCAACAATATCCTTAATATTTATTGCAATGAGGTTGACTTGTAACTTCTTGTTTATAACAACTTTACACTTTAATTAATTACTTTTAAATTCTTAGGGGATTCTTAAACATTCTTCGGGGCTTCCAACTTCATGAGGGCATATCTCCTCAACCATGAGGAACCATGTGGTGTACCACCTACCATTGGAAAAAAAAAACAAGGAATATCCATATATGAGTGTGTTTTTTTCATTTACATTGTCCTTCAATTCCTTATTCATCAAGTAAACTCCGGTTCCATAACCACACCTCTGGGTTTCTGGTAGACTTCTTCAAAGCGTCTTTCAGTGAGGGCCATGATTAAAGATACACCATAAAGGGACCACTTTGGAGATTTCTCCAAATACACCCATCACATCTGTTGACGTAAATTACAACCAATTATCCAATAATCTCCCCCTTTGGCATTGATGTAAACACCAATACTCTGACACTCATGCTCCTCTTGTGGCCACTTCTCCCCCTATCTCTTACTCTCCCCTTTGACATCAATTGAAATGGGTAACTCCCCCTGTTGGTATGTCTCCCCCTATCTGCATGCCTCTGTTCTTTCTCTCTCTTTGATCTCTCTTCAAAGATTGTGTTCATTGGTGCTTCCTCGTGTACATCACTGATGTATATAAAAAGCATTCGTATTACTGTGGGGCATAAACTACTCCAAGTTTATGTCGAAGATACTCAAAGGGTTCACAAAAGAGAGGCTTGGTGAAGATATCTACAATATGCTCTTTTGTCCCAATGTACTCCATTCTCATGTTGTTCTTTGTGACCCGTTCCCGTAGAAAGTGAAACTTGATTAGAATGTGGTTTATCTTGGAATGCATCACTAGATTCTTGGATATACTTATAGCACTAGTGTTGTAAAACAATATTAGAATAGGCTCATCATAGTCCACTTGTATGTATTGTAAATTTTGATTCATCCAGAGGACCTAAGTACAACATGCCATTGTTGCAATATACTTTGCTTCTGCTATGGATAATGATAATGATGATTGTTTCTTACTCAAACAGGATACCAAAAAATCACCTAAGTAGAAGACTACTCTGCTTGTACTTCTTCTATCATAATTTTTTCCTTCCCAACCATCTGTGTAGGAAACTAAAGATACTTCATTCCCTTTTAGATACCATAGTCCAAATTGTTTTGTTCCTTTGAGAAATTTGAATATCATTTTTACTTCCACAACATGGGTTTCCTTAGGTGCTGCTTGAAATCTTGCAACCTGTCCAACTACTTGCATCATATATGGTCTAGATATTGTTACATAAAGTAAGATGTCAATCATGGATCTATAGAGCCTCTGGTCTACTTCCTTAGATGTATCATCCTTGCTCAACTTACAACTCGTCTCCATAGGAGTACTTACGAGTTTGCAATATTCCATTCCAAACTTATTTAACATTTCCTTGATGTACTTGGTTTGGGAAATGAAATTACCTTCATCTAGCTGAGATATCTGGAGTCCCAAAAATAAAGTTAAATCACCCAGTAGAGACATTTCAAACTCATTATGCATATCTTTCACAAACTTATGACTCATCATGTCATTATCGCTTCCAAAGATTATGTCATCCACATATACTTCAACAATACGTATATTGTCTCGATCCACTTTTATGTAGAGATTATTGTCTGTGATGCCCTTTCTAAATCCTTGTTGTTGTAAGTACTTGTCAAGTCTTGAATACAATGATCTAAGGGCCTGCTTTAGTCCATAAATGTCTTTCTTCAATATGCAAACATAATCTTCTCTTTCTGATAGTAAAAACCCTTATGGTTATTCGATGTAGACTTCTTCTTCTAATATCCATTTAGAAATGTATATTTTACATCCATCTCATATACTTTGATTCTTTTGGAATATGGATAGGCCAAGATCATTCTGATTGATTCCATTCTAGCAACAGGGGAAAAATTTTCTTCAAAATCTATTCCTTCAACTTGAGCATATCCCTTTCATACTAACCTTGCCTTGTTCCTAGTTACATGTCCATCCTCGTTCAATTTGTTTCTGAATAACCACTTTGTACCAATTACACTTTTGTCCTTTGTTCTTAGAACTAGATCCCATGTCTCGTTCTTTTTTATTTGATTCAATTCTTCCTCCATGGACGTGATCCAATGTTCATCATTGTTGGCTTCTTCAAAACTGCTTGGTTAAAATGTGGATAATAATGCTAGATGCCTTTTTTCTAGTGAACATATTCTTCTTTGGGTTTCAACTGATCTGAAAAGATCTTTTAAACGACAATGGTTGAGTTAATTTTCATGAGTTAAATTACCATTTAGGAAACTAATGAAAGAGGAAGAATTATAAATGAAACATGAAATCCATAAAGAAATATACATATCTTAACATAAGCATGAAGAACATAAAATCATAACAAGAGAAGTTGATAACGGAGTTTGGAAATCTCGCCTACGTCTTTGGGCCTTTGTCACAGTGGGTGAGGCTTTATTATTTCTGTTCAAATATTTAAAAGTACATCAAAATAGTTCCAAAAAGGTTACAAACTGATCTGGTCTTGTTCTAACAGATCTCAAGAATCCAATAAAACTGATGACACTGAAATCGGATGAACGAAGCTCCCATAAATGGCTCTCAAAGGTGCTCTCCTTAATGGCTTCCTTGCATAAAAATGGCTTTGTCTCAACAATCCTTCAGCATAAACATGTTCTAAACCCCCTCCATGGATTCAAGAACCTTTGGTTTATATAGACTAGAAGTGGGTAACCACCTCCCAACATCTCCCCAAGATCTAGCCTCAAAAAGGGCCCAAGATCCTCTAAAAATGACTAAAATCCTCCAAAACTACTGATAAAATCAATAAAAAATCATAATACAATGTTGAAAAACCCACTTTTGTAAGATATAAGGGCACAACCCCCAAAATTCGTGCTCCCGGGAATATGGGCACCCACCATGTGGCCTTGGGCTAACTGTTAGTGCACTGGCCCCTTATCCCTTAGCTCTCGGTCACACCTATGGCCATGTGGCCTCGAGCTTTTCATCCATGCACAAACATCAGTTGTAGCCCTTGGTTATAATCCTCTGGTCGTGTGCCCTTGGTTGGCGGGCTAGCCTGATCGACTGGGTGCCAATCCCAAATAGTCCATGCAAACGATATTCAAAGGTTGGGTCATATGGTAAGTCTGCGCTTTAAGGAGGAACCAGGGGCTAGCTGTACCCATAACAAAGTGTGCCAACAAATGGTCCCATGGTATAGTCGTATGGTGTAGCAGTCAAGGGTTGGGGCTAGGCCCAACCCTTTTCTCTGTCGAATTTACATAAAATGAAACTTAAATATATATGAAAACATATAGTGGTAAGAACCATTGTATAGGTGGGTTGTAGCCCAGCCTATGTGAAGACTTTGGTACCCTTGGAGGTCACGGTTCGAACCCGGTGGACTCCAAAACAATTTTTTCCAAAAACATTAGCCAATGAATGGGTGCCATGTGGAATTGTACCATACAAAAAATAACTGCCACATGTCAGTGCATGATTCGACCATCTTCCAGCCACGTGTCTACCATGTTAACATCCATTATACCTACCATGTAAGCCAGTGCCACATGTCACCCTTGCAGTGGTGCCACATGTCACCCCCTAACTCATCCACCTAAACTTGCCTAGTCAACAACCTGTCCACTTCAGCATGACAGCACGCCTTACCACATTAGCTGTACAACCGTATGACCTATATAGTCAACTGCCACGTGGCACTATACGTATTGTATAATCATCAAATTTTACCTGTTTGGCAAAATGAACATACCACGATATCTTGGTCATATGATGTCTGTTTGAGCCCGTTCAAGTTGCGTTGGGTTTGTATCGACAAGGCATATGCACACGTATGTTTTAAATCCATTCTGAGCACTTTGATTTTTAGGCCTTCCTGGACCCAATTTGGTCCCGAGATCCAATTCTAGATCACACCTCCCCATTAAAGACCTTTTGGTCCTCCAAAAGGTTACTAACCAGTCATCAAGTACGGGATAGGCCACCTGACTTATTCTCTGTCTTTAAACTCTATCCTGTGCACTTGTCTCATGAATGTCAACTATAAACAATCATGATAACTGACAACATATTGTTAACCACTTATACTCTGTCACATCTTACTGAAGCCACTACCATCCATGTGGACAAAATTACTAATGATAACATCAAAAATATGACTGCAAATGAGATATATGTTTTTAATACTTGCACAACATTATCTTATCTTGAACCAAAGTGTGATTGATCTTCCATTCTACAATCATCTCTTGTTCTTGCTTAAGATCAGTTACTTTATTTGAAATAATTATAGGTGTGTTTCTTGCATTAGATGCCTTTATTAGTTGTTCCATTGTTTGAAGAGAATGATTTGTCTTTAAATGATGAGCATGTAAAACATATTCTTGACCTGCTTTGATTAAGTGATATTGATTCTTTTCCCTGTAGAATATTGTGTTACGATCATACAGGTAAGGACTGCCTAACACCATTCCACATTCATTGAGTGTCACCACATCACATGTTACCTCGTCCACAAACTTAGATGAAATTGAAAACTTTAATGTACATTGCTTTTTTATGTGCAATTGATGATTGTTGTTTGTCCATTTAAGTGTGTAAGGCTTATGATGCATCTGAGTGTTCAATCCCAATTGTTTAACCAATTCTTCTGAAATTAAGTTAGATTGAGATCCAATATCTATCAATGTGTCGACCTTAGTATGTCTCATTATGATCCTTATGTGAAACAATTTACTTCTAGAATCAAATCCATCACCAATTTTACCTTTCAAGCCAACCAATGAGACTTTATATTCATCACCCGAATTTGATCCCAAGTCTATTGGCCTTGTTGTTGCTGCAACTATTTGCCTCACTTTCCTTTCCTTGAACCACTTTGGTCTCTTCTCCGGATGCAATTTCCAACAATATTCCTCATCATGCCACTCTTTCTTACAATGCTTGCAAGAGGGATTTTATTCCTTTCTTGCCACTGAATTCTCCTTCTTGACATTCCACTTCCTTTTGTCCTCTTTCCTTGAAGATGATTGATTTGAAAAGATCTTTTACACGACTATGGTTGAGTTATTAAGCATGTGTTGATTGAACAATTAGGAAGCTTAATGAAATAGGAAGAAGATATGATAATCTATCACATCCATATAAACATGTACAGAACTGAAATGAAGCAATAAACAACAACAAACCATAACACCAATGTGATAATCGAGTTTGACAATATCACCTGAGTCTTCGGGACTTTGTCTTAGTGGGTGAGGTTTTCCTATTTATGTTCAAAGCTCAATAATTACATCACAATATTTCCAAAATGCTACAAGACTGATGTGGTATTGTTCTCCCATATCTATAGAACCCAACAGAAGAAACAACACTCAAAATCGATGACTGGAGCTCCCAGAAATGGCCCGCAAAGGTGCGCTCCTCAACAACTTTCATGCATAAAAATGGCTTTGGATTGGCTTTCCTTCAGCATAAATCTACTCTGAATATCCTTCACGGCCTAAATAAGGCTTGGTTTATATAGATATAGATTTGGTTATCATCTCCCAACTTCCTCCCAATATCTGGCCTCTTTTTGGGATCAAATCCCCCTTCAAATGGCTAAAAAATCCAAAACAAATGTCAATCTGGGCCAAACTATAGAAAAAAACACCCACCTATACATTAAAAATCAAAAATATCCCCTAGGGCTGGATGCAAGCTTGAAATTGAGGTCATATGATGTATAGGTGGCCAAGTGCCAGCCCAAAGGGCTGTGCATTGGCCCCTTTTCCAAAATCATTGGTCACATGTGGTAAAGGGATAGGACTGCACCCTTGGGCTGAGCCTAAAACCTTGGTTCTAGCCCCCGTGATATATGGTGGAACTTTGCTAAAAAGGCACGTTGGTGGTTGTATACATGGCACCCGCACCCCTATCCACTGTGGTCATAGGTGATATAAAGAAACCGTGTGTTAGGGCTTAGCCCGAGCCCCCTTCCGCCCCATACACATTACACACACTTTAAATAAATTTAATGTGGCATGATATAATAATTAATACCTATGGCGCGATGGTACTCAACCCTTTGTTAAGGTTCTATGCTTTGTGGAGAGGTTTGGGGTTCAAAACCCCTAGACCCATAAACTTTGGCACTAGCCAGCGATTGTTGGGCTACCACATGGTAGCCCATGTTGAGGCCACGTGGCACTGTTTAATTCATCAGAGAAAATGCCACTTGTTAATCGCTAAATGGTCCACGTATACTTCCCATTCAACAACCTTACCTTCCACCTTTCTTCCCAGTCAGCGTCGTGCCCTGCCATGAGTCACCGTACGGTAGGGCCACATGGCACTTGTACGTCATGCTGCCACATCAGCATGATGTCATGCTGACGTCAGCGTTGACTTTTTTATTGTTGACCTGTTTGACTTTTTTCCTGTTTGGAAAAATGATCAGAGTGAGATAACTCTCACATACAACGTTTGCTTGAGAAAGTATATATATGGACAAAATCAACGCGACGAGATGGTCACAATGGAATTGGTTTCATTTGATTCCAAGAACTTTCATTTTTTAGCCTTTTCTGAACCTGGGAAGCCTCTTGGATCCGATTCTGGATCACACTTCCCCACTAAAGGACCTTTTGGTCCCCAAAAGGTTACTGACCAGTCAAAAATCTCAGGATAGGCCACCTGACTTGTCCTCTGTCTCTAAACGCTTTCTTGTGCACTTGTCTCATCAAGATAAATTGTAACACAGTCATGACAACTGACATCATATTGTCAGTCATATGAACCCTATCAGATTTTACTGAAGCCACTATCAATCATGTAGATAACATTACTAATCATAGTATAAAAAACATAACTGCAAATGAGCTAATATACTTGTAATATTTGCACGACATGAGCTTGTCTTGAAGCAAACTGTGATTGATTTTCCATTCAACAATCATTTCTTGTTCTTTCTTAAGATCGATTACTTCATTTGAAACAATTATTGGTTTTTTGCTTGCTTGAACTTTCTTCTTTAATTGTTCCATTGTTTGAAAATTTTTATTTTCCTTTACATGATGAGCATGAACCACATAATATTGACCTGCTTTGCTTAATTGATATTGATTCTTTGTCCTGTAGAAGATTTCCTTATGATCATATAAGTATGGACTACCTAAGACCATTCCACATTCACTTAATGGCACTACATCACATGTTACCTCACCCACATACTTAGATGAAATTGCAAATTTGATTGTGCACTACTTTGATATGTGCATTTGATGATGATTGCTTATCCATTTAAGTGTGTATGGCTTATGATGTACTTGTGTTTTTAATCCCAATTTCTTAACTAATTCTTCTGAAATTAGATTAGATTGAGATCCATTGTCGATTAATGTGTCTATCTTAGTGTGTCACATGATGGTCCTCATATGAAACAAGTTACTTATACAATCAATTCCTTCACCAATTTTACCTGTCATACCAACCAATGAGACCTTTGATTCATCACCTAAATCCGATCCCGTCTATGGGTCGTGTCATCGTTGCAACTGTTTTCCTTCCCTTCTTTTCCTTGAACCACTTTGGAATCTTCTCAGGATGCAACTGCCAAAAAATGGTCCTCATCATGCCCCTCTTTCTTGCAATACTTGCAAGAGGGTCTCTCTTCCTTTATTGCCACTGAACTTGACTTCTTTCCATGACATTTCCTCTTGTCCTCTTTCCTTGAAGATGATTCCCCTGGTACACCTACTTTCCCTGCTTCAATGCATGTCGCTTGAACAGAAACCTCATCAAGGTTAGTGGGTCCAAACATGAATACAATGTTTCTAATGTGTGTAGGTAAACCTCGTATATACTTCATAAGGGTTTCTTGTGTATGTAAAGGAACATCCAACATCAATGCCATTTTTCGAAATCCATCTGTATACTCTTGCATTGTTTGTCCTTTTCTTAGTTTTAAAGATTGTCATTCAATTAATGATTTTTATTTATAACCCAAAGGATAGAATTGCTTCCTAAGTGCAGAAATGAAACTTTGCCATGATGGAAATACATTACCCACTTGTTGCATTCCATTTTGCAACTTACGTTTCCACTAGATAAGAGCAGTGCCTGCAAGTCTCAATGATGCCAACTTGATTTGTGTGGCCTCATCCTTGATCTATTGCACACTGTAGTAGACCTCCATATTTCTGACTCAATTTTAGAGTTTCTCTGCATTAAATTTACCATCATATATGGGTAACTCAAATTTAACATCAAGTTTTAATAATGACATTTCATTCTTATGTTTATGAACATGTTTCTTTTCATTGGATTTAGAAGAAGAAGGAGAAGAAGAAGGTGATGATGGAGGTGAAGGAGGAATCTAAGGAGGATCCTCTCCCTCTTCACGTTTTCCCTTTGAAGATTCACCCACATTTGGTTTCTTACGTTCCAAGTAATCTTTATACAAAACTTTCATCATCTTCGACATGGAAAAGAAAGCGTTTCAAAACTCTTTCTCATCCTAAGAAAGTCCCTCTTTCGATGCAATCTTCTCGGTGTGAGAATCTCTCTTTATTAATCAATTTAATGGATTCTCTTCAACAAGCTCACCTTCACCATGATGTCTCTTTTCTCTGGTTAACATGGAAAACTCAAATCCAAACGTCAACTAGCTCTGATACCACTTGATCTGAAAAGTTCTTTTACAAGACTATGGTTGAGTTATTAAGCATGTGTTTCTTAACCAATTAGGAAGCTTAATGAAAGAGGAAGAAGATATGAGAATATATAACAACCATATAAACATGTACAGAAATGAAATGAATCAATAAACAACAACAAACCATAACACCCATGTGATAATGGAGTTTGAAAATCTCACCTACGTCTTCGGGCCTTTGTCTCAGTGGGTGAGGGTTTATTATTTATATTCAAAGCTCAATAAGTACATCACAGAAATTCCAAAAGGATACAAGACTAATTTGGTCTTGTTCTCCCAGATCTCTAGAACCCAACAGAAGAAACGACACTCAAAATGGATGACCGAAGTTCCTAGAAATGGCCCGCAAAGGTGCGCTCCTCAACATCTTCCCTGCATAAAAATGGTTTTGGCTTGGATTTCCTTCAACATAAATCTGCTCTGAATCTCCTTCATGACCTCAAGAAGGCCTGGTTTATATAGATCTAGAGTTGGTTATCATATCCCAACTTCCTCTCAAGATCTGGCCTCTTTTTGGGATCAAACCCCCCTTCAAATGGCCAAACAATCCTAAAAAATGCCCAATCTAGGCCAAACTATAGGAAAAAACACCCACTTCTGCATAAAAAATAAAAAATATCCCCTAGGGATGGGCGTGCGCTCAAAATTGAGGTCATATGATGTATAGATGGCCAAGCACTAGCCCAAAGGGCTGTGCATTGGCCCCTTTTCCAAAATCACTGGTCACATGTGGTAAAGGGGTAGGACCATTCCCTTGGGGTGTGCCTAAACCCTTGGTTCCAACCCCTGTGATATATGGTGGAACGGTGCTAAAAAGGTGGGATGGTGGTTGTATACATGGAGCCCGCGCCCCTATCCACTGTGGTCACAAGTGATATAAATAAACCGTGGGCTGGGGCTTAGCCCCAACCCCCCTCCACCCCATACACATTACACACACTTTAAATAAATTTAATGTGGCATGATATAATAATAAATACCTATGGCGTGATGGTACTTAGCCTTTTGTTAAGGCTCTATGCTTGGTGGAGAGGTTCGGGGTTTGAAACCCCTAGACCCATAAAATTTTACACTATCCAATGATTGTTGGGCTACCACATGGCAGCCCATGCTTGGGCCATGTGGCACCATTTAATTCACTAGAGAAAATGCCACTTGTCAACTATCGAATGGTCCACATATACTGCCCAGTCAACAACCGTACCTACAACCTGTCTGCCTAGTTAGGGTCATACCCTTCCACGTGTCACCATATGGTAGGGCCATGTGGCACTTGTATGAGCATGCCACATGTCACCCTTCAAGTGGTGACATGTGTCACATCCTGTTTGGTCCGTGTCAGATGTACAAAACCTGCTGCCATGTCAGCATGATGACGTCATGCTAACGTCAATGTTTAATTTTTGACTATTGCCCTGTTTGACTTTTTGCTTGTTTGGAAAAATGATTAGAGCATGATAACTCTCGCATACAACGTCCATTTGAGGAATTAAATATATGGCTGGAATCAACACGATGATCCAGTCACAATGGAATTGGTTTTGTCTAATTCCAAGAACTTTCATTTTGAGCCTTTTCTGGACCTAGGAAGCTTCCTGGATCCGATTCTGGATCAACAATTCCCCTCATACACCAACTCATGTTTTCCCTTCTTCAATGTATGTCGCTTGAACAAAAAACTCATTAAGATTAGTAATTCCAAACATGAATACAATGTTGCAAATGTGTGCAGGTAAACCTCCTATATACTTCATAAGAGTTTCTTGGGTATGTAAATGAATATTTGACATCAATGCCATTTTACGAAATCCATCTGTGTATTCTTACATTGTTTGTCCTTTTCATAGCTTAAGACCTTGTCATTCAATGAAAGCTTTCTCTTTATAACCCCAAAGGATAGAATTGTTTTCTAAGTGTAGAAACAAAAACTTTCCATGATGGAAATACATTACCCACTTGTTGTGTACCATTTTGCAACTTGCTTTGCCACCAGATGAGTGTTGTGCCTCCAAGTCGAAGTGATGCCAACTTCATTTGAGTGGCCTCATCCTTGATCTATTGCACACTGCAATAAACCTCCATCTGTCTGACCCAGTTATCAAGCCTCTCTGCATTGACTTCACCATCGTATATAGGTAATTCAAATTTCACATCAAGTTATAGTAAGGGCATCTCATGTTTATGTTTATGGACATGTTTTCTTACTGTGGATTTAGAACTTGAACTTGAAGAAGAAGAAGATGATGGAGAAGAATAGGTGAAGGAGGAATTTGAGGAGGATCCCTTCCTTCTTCACTTTTGACCTTTGAATATTCAGCTAGATTCAGTCTCTTCCGTTCCAAGTAATCCTCATACAAAACCTTCATCATCTTCGACATGGTGAAGAAAGTCTTTTGAAACTCTTTCTCCTCATTAGAAAGTCCCTCTTTCAATGCCATATTCTCACTTTGAGAAGTTATCTTTCTCAATCTAATCAATGGATTCTCTTCAACAAGCTTGCCTTCACCATGACTCGGATTTTTCCTGGTAATCACGCAAACTTAAAACCAAAACGTCAACTAGATCTGATACCACTTGATCCGAAAAGATATTTTAAACGACAATGGTTGAGTTAATTTGCATGAGTTAAATTACCATTTAGGAAATTGATGAAAGAGGAAGAATTATAAGTGAAACATTAAATCCATAAATAAATATACATATCTGAACATAAGCATGAATAACAACAAACCATAACAAGAGAAGTTGATAACAGAGTTTGGCAATCTCGCCTACGTCTCCAGGCCTTTGTCTCAGTGGGTGAGGCTTTCTTATTTCTATTCAAAGATTTAAAATTAAATCAAAATAGTGCCAAAAATGTTACAAACTGATCTGGTCTTGGTCTACCAGATCTTAAGAACCCAAAAAAACTAACGGCACTGAAATCAGATGAATGGAGCTCCCAGAAATGGACTGCAAAGGTGCTCTCCTTAATGGCTTCCCAACATAAAAATGGCTTTGGCTCAACAATCCTTCAGCATAAAACTATTTTGAACCCCCTCCATGGATTCAAGAACCTCTGGTTTATATATACTAGAAGTGGGTAACAACCTCCCAACTTCTTCCCAAGATCTAGCCTCAAAATGGGCCCAAGATCCTCCAAAAATGACCAAAATCCTCCAAAACTGCTGAGAAAATCAATAAAAAATCATAATACAATGTTGAAAAACCACTTTTACAAGATATAAGGGCACAAACCCAAAAATTCGTGCTCCTGGGCATATGGGCGCCCTCCATGTGGCCTCGGGATAACTGTTAGTGCACTGGCCCCTTATCTCTTAGCTCACAATCGCACCTATGGCCATGTGGCCTCGGGCTTTGCATCCACGCGCAAATATCAGTTGTAGCCCTTGGTTATAACCCCCTGGTTGCGTGCCCTTGGTTGGTAGTCTATCCCAACCAATCGGGCGCCAATCCCAAACAGTTCATGCAAACAATATTCAAAGGTCGAGTCATATGGTAAGTTCACGCTTAAAGGAGGAACCGGGGGCTAGCTGGGCCCATAACAAAGCGCACCAATGTGTGGTCCCGTGGTATATTTGTATGGTGTAGCAGTCGACGGATGGGGCTAGGCCCAACCCTTTTCTCCGTCGAATTTACATAAAATGCAACTTAAATATATATGAAAACATATAGTCGTAAGAACCATTGTATAGGCGGGTTGGTAGCCTGACCTATGTGAAGAATCCCGCGCCCATGGAGGTCATGGTTCGAACCCAGTGGAATCTAAAACAATTTTTTCCAAAAACTCTAGCCAATGAATGGGTTCCACGTGGCACCATATCATACTCCAAATAAATTCCACGTGTCAATGCATGATTCGACAATCTGCCAGCCACGTGTCTACCACGTTGGCATCCACTATACCTTCCACTGTATCTACTATGTAAGCCAGTGCCACGTATCACCCTTGTAGTGGTGCCACGTTTCATCCCCTGACTCATCCACCTATACTTTCTCAGTAAACAACATGTCCATGTCAGCATGCCAATGCACCCTTCCACATAATTTGTATGGTCGTACGACCTGTACAATCAACCATCACATAGCACTGTACGGACTGTATAGTCATCAAATTTGGCATGTTTGGTGAAATGAACATACCATGATATCTTGGTCATACGACATTCATTTTATCCCATTCAAGTTGTGTTGGTTTCATATCGACGAGGCCTACGCACACGTCTGTTTTGAAGCCATTATGAGCACTTTGCTATTTAGGCCTTCCTAGACCCAATTTGGTCTCGAGATCCAATTATGGATCATCAACTCCTACTTATTTATTTCCAATAATTTGTTATGGTGGATGATTATTTTGCACACATTGACTGGGTGTCTTATGAGGCATATGAATATTTTTTTGATCATCTTCTTCTTGTTCTATTTATGGTTTCTCTTGTTCTTCTTGTTCTACTTCCTTTTCTAGTTCTTCTTCTTCTTCATGTTCTTTTGAACTTTTTCTTTCTTTTCTGAACTTCAATACCTATTTCTCGTCAATATTTACATTAATTATCTCCACTATTATACCGATTCATATATTGTATCATTTGTATTCCTTATTGTTTCTTGATTATCCAACCAATTTTCCCTCATCAACTCGGGAGTCAAATTTTCCAATACTACCATTTTCTCTTTTGATGTAGCATTTTCTTCCAAATATTTTGAAATAATTGACATTTTCCAGTATTTCATTCCATAGCTCATATGGATTTTAGTCATGGTTTCTTCTAAGCATTCCTCTGTTCAAGATATGGAAGTTTGTGTGTACTGCTTATTTCCAAAATATATTTCTCAAGTTAGCATCTTTCAAGATGGTGCTAGCCATGTCTAGTATGGTTCTGTTCTTTCTTTCAACAACTCCATTTTGATGAGGTATCCTAGATGATGAGAATTACCTTCTTATTCCATGTTCTTCATAGAATTCCATGAACTCTTTTGATGTGAACTCTTGTCCATGATCTGATCTTTAAGCACTTGATTTTTAAATCTGTCTTAGTTTCAACCATGTCTTTCTATATCCTGAAAAGTCTGAATGCTTCTGACTTTTTCTTGAGAAAAAAGATTGTGGTCATTCTTGTGTAGTCATAAAAAGGTAGCATCGAGTACTATTCACCATTTATCCCTTTAGTTTTCATTGTCCCACATAGATCGGTATGCACAATATCCAATGATTTTTTAGTAGAGTATTCCTTTGACTTGAACTCAGTTCTTGTTAGTTTTCCATGCAGGCAATGCTTGAACAATGTATTGATTGGCTTTGAAATTTCAGGCATTTCTCTTACTTCTTCCTTTCTAATGATTTTGAAAAGGTTTTCGAAGTTCATGTGACCCATTCTTCTGTTCCAAAGCCAACTTTCATTTTCCTTTCCCAGACATGATCTTTCCTTCCGAGTCATATTCAAGACATATATGTTGCTTGAAGTCCTTTTTACTGTAGCCACTAATTTTCATGATCCCTTCTTTATTATTTCACATTTATTTGAGTCGAATAGAAGTATGTGTCCTTGATCATACATTTGACTAACACTTAGCAGATTGTGCTTCATATTTTCGATAAGTAGAATATTTTCTTCCTTGGCATATTTACTCCCAAGCTTGATTGTGCCTCTTCCTATAATCTTGGTTGAGTCATCATTCCTAAACAACATTGATCCATCTCTTTATTTCTTCAGAGTTACGAACCTATCCTTATCATCCATCTTGTGATTTGAACAACCGCTATCAACATACCAACCATTGTTCATGCATTGAGCTTGTAAAGCAATTGAGCATTCTTCAAGGTTCAAATTTTCTTGCTTCTTTCTCCATACCCTTGGTGGTTATTTTACATGTTTGTTGACATTCTACTTGGATTTCTTTGGAGGAACAGTCAATATGTAGACCTTGGCCATGTGTCCAAAATGGTTGTATTTGTAGCATTCTACTTCGTTACTTATTGAACCAAAACTGTTATAGTTTCCATTGTATGCTTCATGAGGCCTTTTGCTATCATTATTTTTAGAGTGGCCTTCAAATTTTCTTCTGTTCTTGGCATAGGCTCTACATTTTACAGCTTTGTGCCAAAAATTGTTACCAGAATAACATAAACCAAGAAAACTATTTTGGTACTTGGGTGTGAAGGATCTTCTTAATGGTGATTCTCTTATGTAGTCTTCTCCTTGAGTTCTTGTGCATTCTTCCTTCTTGATCGGACTTCTGATGACTTATGCATTGATTATTTGTTCTGCTCCCTTTTATGTCGCCTTTGAGATTGAACCCTTGTCAGTCTATATTTGATTGTATCCTAATATAGACTTGTCATATTGTGGGCTCTAATTGCTGATAATTTCATCCAATATTTTGGTACTATTTTGTTGCATATATTTCTTCTGAAGAATTTTCCTTAGTGAGACTATTTCTTATTCCAAGTTTTCAATCCTTTTCTTAATTTCTTCTAGTTGGCCTTGGATTTTGGTATCCATGATATCCAATATATATCTTCCAGTGGTTAGACTGATTTTGAAGGACCTTCTCTGATTCCGATTGTTGGAAATACTCAGAGGGGGGTTAATCAATATTTGAGCAATTATACCACTTTTAACCACAATATATAAACTTAAACTTTATGAGCAATATATCATCAATGCATCATCTATGATTTCATTAAATATATCATGAGAATATAATCATAAGCAAAATCACATCAAATACATAGTACACCATAATTTATGTGGAAACCAAAATGGGATAAAACCATGGAATTCTTTCTTATATATCAAATATTAAATTCATTGGAAGCATCAACTTCCCAATTATCCAGCTACAACTAGAAGGAGGATCCAACCCCCTATTTACAATCTTCAACCTGAAGGAAGATAGAACTCCTTTATTTATCAGCTACAACTGGAAGGAGGCTCCAACCCCCTAGTTTACAGGCTTCAACCTAAAGGAAGCTCCAATTCCCTGTATTGTCTGGCTCCAACAAAAAGGAGGCTACAACCCCCTGATTTATAGGCTCCAACATGAAGGAAGATACAACTCCTTGATTCTCTAAATCCAACTGGAAGGAGGCTATAACCCCCTTTCCTTGCAACGTCCTACTTCCCTGAAATATAAGTGTAGACCAAACTGTCACTACCACTGATACTGTCACTGATATATCAATCAAACTGTCATTGTCACTATCACATCAACTTGTCACTATCAACCTGTCACTATCAATCTATCACATCAACCTGTCACTGTCAACCTGCCACAATCAGTCTGTCACTGTCACATCAACCTGTCACTTCCACTGTCACTAACATACCATCATCAACATGTCACTACCTTTGATACTCAACATCAACGAAACATGTACCAAATTCATGTACCATATCATGCATCAACCGTGTACCAAAACATGTACCATACAATGTACAAAATCTTGTACCATATCATGCATCAAACATGTACCAAAACCTCAAAACATGTTCCTCAAGAATGTGGCAATATCCATAAACCATGTACCATTAGATGTGCCTCAAGCATATACCATATCACTCATGATATTTCTAAATCATTCCATAAACCATGTACCATAATATATGATGTGCTTGAACCAAGTACCATAAGATGTGCCTCAAGCATGTGATAAAATCACCATGAAATATACCAAACCAAATACCAAAATAGCCAAAATAACAATGTATCATATCATCACAAAGGTGTACCATATCATGTACCATCATCATCAAGAAATGCCTCAATAGATATTCCTCAAGCATGTACCATAAACATAAACCTCAATAAAACATGTAAATAATACCTCTGATCCTATAGTAGACCCGATACACAATATTATAGACCTTTAGCTCTTCCTCAACTTCAACAACAAGAGAATAACATCTTCATCAGACTTTACCTCAGTCTCACAGGACTAGTTTTAGACACAAACCCTAGATTTAAACAAGCATAACTCTATACATGTAATGAATCAAGGTCTAAAACTTTCACCCAATCTTCTTCAATATCTTCTCTACAATTCCTCCAAGTTTCACTGCTTGAATCGTCCCAAAAAATGAGTTATAGTGAAAATGGAAAACCTTATTGAATTGTGTCTTATTCTAGAGGGTGAACTTGTAGAGAATGCCATGCGCTGAATATTTGATATATGGTTCTGAAACTCACACACAACATAATACCGACTATATTATTCCAATGCAATTTGTCTCATAGGATTTTGATCCTCTATGAATAATTTATGACTTTTTTACCTGGAACACCTGTTTGAGACTAGTTTTAGGACTATCAAAAACCCTGTCTTCCACAGAGTGTATCTCTGAAAATACAATGACCCAGACACTAAAAGTTCTACCAAATATACCTTGATATGTCTTCTCAATATCCTCCATGTATCAATATCTCAATCATTCTAGAAAAAATGTTATAGCGAAAATGGTAAGATGACCTGTAAATAACATACCTTAGAACACTTTCTCCCTTGGAATTTCACACTTCTTTACTTCATCTTCATTCTGAAAAATTCCTCAGATATACTTGGTTACCTCAGATAAAAATCACTTGAGTTCATGTAACAAATGAAATCCTAGGTGCCTTATTTATACTATATTTGGCACCCTCTTTTTAGGGCCAACTTGACCCAAATAAAATTAAATTTAATTTTTTAATGATTATTCCATTGGGACTGGCCTTACCAACAATATCCTTAATATTTATTGCAATGAGGTTGACTTGTAAATTCTTGTTTGCAACATATTTACCCTTTAATTAATGACTTGTAACTGCTTAGGGGCTTCTTAACCATTCTTTGGGGATTCCAAATTCATGAAGGCATATCTCCTCAACAGTGAGGAACCATGTGGCGTACCACCTACCGTTGGAAATGACATGATGAATTATATCCATCTATTATCATGTTTATTTCATTTACACTGTCTTTCAATTCATTATTCCTTGAGAAAACTCAGGTTCCATAACCACACCTTCGTGTTTCTTGTATACTTCTTCAAAGTGTCTTCCCGTGAGGGACATGCTTAAAGCTACGCCATAAGGGGAACACATTGGAGACTTCTCCAAATACACCCAACACATATGTTTACATAAATGAAAACCAACTATACAACATCTCTCCTTCCCAAAATCTCTCTCTCTCTCTCTCTCTACCCCAC
>SNQJ01S0026841.1:16453-26537 GCA_010110895.2 Picea sitchensis | reverse complement strand
ATAGAAAGAGCCCCCCATCGAGGTGACAGTGGGTGGGGAAGCTCCTGTTACGCCGGTTTCAAGCCCTGACTCAAGCTCTAGGACCTTTCCTACAAACCGTGCGATAACAGGGCCCACAACCCATTACCATTATTAAATGAGTTACTAAGTATTCACGTGGGTAAGGGTGTACGTATCCCTTAATTGGGAATTAATTAAAACGTAATTTTAATTAAATGGGGGTTTGAAAGGGTGGGAAAGGTATGGTGGGGTCCCTCTCATCATCATTTGCCACTTACTTCACCTAATTTGACTCATTATTACAAAATTGGCATTTGCCCATGTCCTGGGTTTGGCAATTAAAATTGTCGTTTTCCCGAAAAACTCCTAAGTGGACAAACAACCTAGCAAAACTTGTCCAACTGAGTTGAAACTTGGTCCACGAGTGCAGGGGGTCTCATTATCTTTCTTTTGAGGACAAATACCCCTATCAAAAATCCTGGGACCTAAGTTTTACATTAATTACCCAAAATTAATTAATTAATTAATTTTGAACCTTAAAAAAAACCTGGCTATACTTGACAGAATTCCACGAAATTTCGTGTGTTGTCTTACATGATCATTTACAACATTCCTAAACACTAGCTACCTAGGAATGACTTCATTAGAACGTCTTTCTCCACTTTGGAGGATTTATTGGGTGGGAGTGAAAAACTCAAGGAAGATTAACCCGACTGGTTAGGCCACATTAACCTCCTGAGGATAAAAAACACTCAGCGAAAGGAACTCTCCTAATGAAGAAACCCTAAGGCAACTGACCTAACATGATCCATGTAGACCTATTACATTATAAACCCGCACAGGGGTGCGGTAATCCCGCTTACAAAACTGTGTGCTGGAGCAAAAAATGCCCTATAGAACCAAAAAGTCTTCGACGTGTTTGCATCTGATGATGCATATCTTCATGGTACATGGAGTTGACCCCCTAGTTGAAGAGGCGGTCAACAGTGCCATTTTGATATATTCACCCTTACATGGTAAATACATGAGCAGACTTTGCATATTTTGTCTCTAATGGGTTTGGAATCTTTAAAATATATTTTTTCATTAAAAAATAAATATTTTATGTATTGTTTAGTAAACCGAGTCATTGAAATCAAATAGGTCCGAGTCATTCCAAGTTTGAGTTGAACCTCGACCGATTCCAATTCCGAGTCTTAAAACATTGATCCCAATATGTGACTAAGGTAGACCTAAACAAAATATTTGTGAAGTTTGCAAAAGAAAAGGCACGATCTGTGAACCATAGCAAAAAAACCATGGACCCATAGTCAAACACCTCAATCCACAACCCCAAAATCTTTGAGGAAGAGGAGCATGTAAGCCATTGGGGACCAAAAGGTAACACCCCTCCAAACTCATGGATGGAACAGAACTTTCACGGATCCACTTTCAACCTACAAATGAAGATCCCACAATATGATTTTGGATGTGAAGTAGAAGTGCGCACATGATTGAGCAATATCAAGGTGGCCTTCGAGGTCTTATTGTGTGATAACTTGGCATTCCATTTGCCATGAGACTTTATCCGGTTGCCATGTGGGATCAATGTCCTCAGTGTTTGCATAGAAGCTTATTTTCTGGTAGAATAAGAACCTCCCATTTGCTAGGAAATTCATTGTTGTGGGAAGAATCCTTCAAGCTTCTCACATATATTATGTGTCGTGTTGGTTTCCCAGAAAGGCATAGTTGCAGAGGTCATATCTATGATCCAAATATGGTGGGGAGCAGGGCCTTCCAAAAGTGTCATGGGATGTTTGTATCGTGCCAAGGATGATGGGGGGCTTGGTTTAATTGATGTGGCTACTCAAGGGAGCATTCTTGCAACCCAATGGGAAGTTCACTGTTCATTCTCTGGAGGGGTCTTACCTGTGGCAAGTCTTGTTGAGACATATTGCTTACAGCATATCATATTAGTAGGATAGGGGAATCCTTTGGTTTGTGTGATATTATTTCAACATCGCACCAGTTTCAGATTTCCAACACATTTATTTTCAGTAGTATTTGATCTACCTAGAAGGTGGTTGCAAGTTTGGTCAGGTGGCAAATGGTTGGCACTCGTGCAAGTTGGGATTTAGCTAGACGTCCCATTTGGAGGTGGAGGACTCAGGACACCTGCATTGTCTATCTATCATGCTTTCAGGCACAACAGTTGAGCAAGAAGGGTATCTTTCTTTGGCATGACCTTTGGGACACAGATGTGTGTTCCTCAAAGGACTAGCGCACCTTGGTGCATGAGTATGTCTTGCTCTCCTTAGATCAACCCACCATCATGGAGATTGTTGGGCATATTCCGCAACAAGATGTGTTCAAGATGAACATCGATATCTCAAGACCAATATGGCATGATTGGGGTTGGAGTTTTGGGCATCCACTTGTTACTCCATTTTGCATCAGTGTCCAAGCTTGGTGCTGTACTAAATGCACAATGGATGTTTACAAATGTTTAGGGCCAGTCAATTTGATAGTTACACACTATCTAGTCAATGAAGGTGTCATATAGGTTATGTACCAGGGCCTTCCATCCAAGGCTTGGTTGGTGAAAAGTGGTCTCTTTGATGATCTTTTCCCTATTTGCAATGGTTCTATAATAGTGAAGCATATGTTGTGGGATTGCCAGTTCACCAGAAGTTGTTTTTAATTTCTAAAACCCAGCATGCAGATTTAATTTGCCAATAGTTTTATACCCAGAAATTTAATCTTTGACCAGAAATAAAATTCTGAACTAAGCAACAGAAAATACAGCTGAGTTTTTAACTTAAAATGCACAGCAGAAGCAACATGAAACCAAGCACATAAATTATCAACACCAGAAACTACTCTGGAAACCCCAGTGTGGGGAAAACCAGCAAAGAGGGGTTTTATTGGCTTCAGAGGAATCACAATTTACAGCAGCAAATTCAGAAAATTCTTCAGAGAATTTTTGCTCTCCTTCTGGCTGTACAGCCCAGCCAAATTTCCATTGTACGGCCCAGCTGTACAGCCTACTCTGACCAGCAAGTTCAGCCTATATGGCCTGCTCAAATCGGCCATGTACGGCCTCGAGAAATCAGCCTGAGTAAACTTGGTGCTCTGCTGGTGCATTGTACGGCCCAGTATGGTCCTCTTCCTCTGCTGCATACAGCCTGCCTGCTGCTACTATATGGCCTCCCTCTCAGTTGTTGTACGGCCCCCTTACTCAGCTCTGTATGCTGTTGTACGACCTGTATAGTTTCAGCTCACTCCCAGTGATTAGCAGATGAAGGAGTCAAATAGCAGCAGAACATGTGGTGTAATATTGGAGATAACATGACTAGTCTTGAAAGTGCAGACTTAAGATCCCAAACGTATCAATATTTGCTCCAGCCAGGATTTGAAGCTTATCGTGGTCATATTTCAACGTTAAAGAGGTGGAAAGGGTGACAGAAATTTGCCATGAACACGTGCTAGGACAGTGACAAATTCTGGTAAACATTTACCAAACAGTGAATCGTCACAGAGAAGCATAGGAAGGAAATCTCAGCAAGTGCTGGTGGTTTGATAGTGTATGATCAATTTCATATCAGCAGATTAAAACAACAGCTCACTCAAAAGACAAGAAGAGCTCATCCAGAACAGCAAGAAAGGCGTCGGTGAAGGCCAGCTTGAACACTTTCATACTGGAACACAGAGGGCAGACCTTTGACTGAGGTGAATGGGACGCAGGGATTGCAGAAAGGGCGCCTTGTAAGATCCTAATGTTCTTGTGAGGAGGCCAAGCAATATATACATATATATGGTAAACATCTGGTGGGCCGACCTGTGTTTGAATTTACAACTAACCTGGGTGCTGGAAAATACCCAGCCGACCTGTATAAAGATGGTTTGAATATTAAAATTGGATTTGAGCCGACCTATGCCAGATGGAACAGTTGGGACAGGACCGACCCTACACTTGGAAAATTTGGAGCATTTTGGAGAAGGTTGCAAGGTTGGGCTTTGTTTTGGAAGCCCATGGGTCCACTTGGAGAGACCCCAAAGGTCCAGGTCTGCCTACTACGGAGGATAAAAGAAAAAGCATTTGCATTTGAAAGGGGGCTTTGGAGGTAGAAGCCAGCTCAGCATTGAAGGGCTTCTCCCCCTTCAGAGGATGCTTCACTCCGTTTTGAAGGGACCCATTTTCCCACTTAGAGCCCCCACCATCAAAAGAAAACTTGTGTGTGGATTTGCATGATATATGGAGGTCTTGTGTCCACATTAAAGGGCTGGAGTATTCGATTCATGTGCCTTGAACCCCACGTGCCCACATTTGGAAAAAAATTGGGAATGTTATTTGCTGATTTCGTGGAACAAAAGGAGCTTGAAGGGCCTTAGGAGGCTGGATACTATGGGCAAAGGGACATTTTGATGATGTGCCACCATATTGAGGGCCCTTTGCCCCCTAATTTTGTGCATGTGGCCTAAAAGCCCAAGATTTTGAATGTCTTGAATTTTTTTTAATTGTTGAATAGGGTTTTTACCCCTCCTTAGGCTGAATTAGTGGAAATTTAGGTTAAAAATTATTATTTTATTGTAAGAGGAAGTTGAGCTTTTCCCCTATAAATAGAGAGGCACTTGACTCACTTTCATCGTCACTTCTTGAGGGATTTTCCCTTAGGAGGTCTGAAATTTCTGAAATTTTCTTAGAACATTTGTCTTGGATTGGTATTTTGTATGGAGGAATAAGGATTTCTGCTCATGGATAAATTTTGGAGATGATTTGTTTTCATTTGTTGAGGATGGTTTGTGACATGGGCTTATCCTTGAATGGTGATTTTTGCTGATTTGCTTTATTAAAGGGGTAATTCTGCAGGTTGCGATGATTATTATTACTTGGAAACCCCTAGGAGGGTTAGGAGTGTCTATCCCCTCCCTCAAACCATTTTCACTTGTGCGGAGAAGTCATTCAAGGGTTAGTAGGGTCTATCCCCTTGCAAACGTTCTTGGCTAGGGTTTCAAAACTAAGGATTAGGATGGTCTATCCCCCTACAATTTGAAAGCTAGTTTCACATTATTTGGCTAAGCAAGACAACCAGGAGAAAGGGGATGGCTTGGGCTTATAAGGGTTTAATCCCAGGGTTCAAGTTTACTTCTTCCTGTCATTCATCCTCCATCAGAGCTGCCATACCATCCCCCTAGAATTTGAAAGCTAGTTTCACATTATTTGGCTAAGCAAGACAACCAGGATAAAGGGGATGGCTTGGGCTTATAAGGGTTTAATCCCAGGGTTCAAGTTTACTTCTTCCTATCATTCATCCTCCATCAGAGCTGCCATACCATTGACTCCATTTTCCCGATGAGAAAACATTGATCCTCAGATTTCCTATTACTTGCTTTCATACTCTGAACCTGCTTTGATTTAGCTTCACTCTCCACATTTTCTCAAACACAACAATTGCAACCCTAAAGCTAGTTAGTTCAAAGCGAAAGAGGGATTGGTGAGGTGACAGTGGCCCTTCCCTCTCAGTTACGCAAGATTGCACTTGAGCATTGGGACTTTGGCTCTACAAGTGCGCGTTTGTGCGATAACAAGCCCTAAGGTGTTCAGCACATGCAACTATCCAAAAAGACATGATAGTACAAGAACACACTAAGAAGCTCCAAGTATTGGAATTGTTATCGCACAATCTGTAGTTGCCCAAAGCCCAAGGCAAGTGGATGCGAGATTGGTGTAACAGGGAGTGACCTATGATTGTCACCTTAATAGGAAACCCCTTTCTATTTAGGAGTATGTCACAATACCCCAAGGGAGACGTTCCCAGTGGCCTGAGGGTTTGAGAAGGCTAAGTTAAAAGATATAAGAAAGTCCCACCCCTCTCACAGGTCACTCAAGTCAGAGGTTCTTTGTGTCTTATAGAGATGAAGCAAAGGGTAAATAAGGTGTACCTGCCCAGAACAAGACAACAAATAGAAAAGAGTGCAATTTACAAGTACCATATGATGTTAGTGCTTCATAAGACCATAAACCTCTGAAAAAATAAGTAAGCTGATATAAAGCTGCAGCAATGTAATTATTTATAACAGCAATGAATATTTTGTAACATCCACAACAATTATGCCTCAAGAATGCTTAAAAATGACAAGAAAATATAGTTCTAAGTTGACGGAATGATAACAACTTGTCGGAAGCAAAATTGGCTATGTCTAATCAGCTTTTAATGTCACTTTTGGAGATTAATTTGCTGTTGTAAGATGGCTGTAGCAATCTTTTGCAACAGCAGCAAGTTAGTTAGTGGATTAATATAGTTTAAGGTTAGTAAAAGTTAGTGAATGTTTCAAGGAAGATAGTTCAAGAGTTTGTTTGATCAATCAATCACTATAGTGAGTGAACTAGTGCCTTTATAGGGTAATGGAGTCTAGAGATGACGGTTTTCTGCTTGGAGGAAATGACACAATGATAATACTTGCCTAAGGATAAGAGATGGATAGAAGAGGTGTTGGCTTTTCAAGGCCTCAACATCCAAACCCTAAGAACAAACTTGCTAGAGTGTAAGCAATTTTAGGCTCTAGCAAGATCTTCCTTCCTTAGACTATTGAATAAATACTAGAAGCAACAATTGACTAGATAATAACTTCTAAAGTGCTAGTATTTAGGGCTCTAGAAGTTTACCTAGGTCAAAATCCTCTTGGCAAAGTCTAGCAAATGAAGAGTAAAGAAGTAGCAAATTAAGTCCTTTACTCCTAGGGTTTGTCAAGCAAGCAATTTCATAATCTTTAACATGAACAAGCAAATTTACCATAAACCGTTCAAATAAAATGAAGAATTGCAGACTTACTTACTTCACCAAGAATAATCAAGCCATAAAACCCTAGAAATGCCAAGTAACTGCACCAAGAATGATCCAAGTTGCAAATTTTTAGCCTCCAAGAGAAGTGCACCGAAAATTTCAGCCAATAACCCTAGAAGAGGGCCGAATTTCAGACCACACACTTGTGTGATGAGAGATCATGATAAAAATGAGAGTTTTCTCTCTTATTTATACAATATCAATGACCTTTAATTACAATTAGGTCATAAAAAGGCCAACATGGCCAAATTACATTTAAAATCCAGTTTTTACATAAATAACATTAATTAAACCCTAAAATCATATCCAAGGGTGACGTTGGGCCCCTAGAGTGGAACGCTAGGCCTCAAATGCAGAAATTTTGGCCTCCAAAGGCCCGAAAATGCTGCCACACGTGCCAACTAGCACACAACTGCCCTCATAAGTGCAAACCCTAACTCTGGGTGACATTAGGGTCATAATGATGACGTCATGTGCTCTCAAGGGTCAACGTTCAGGTGGAAAGGCAAGACCCCACTTGGTCTAGGTCTGTCGAAGTGTCCCTAGTGCAATGTCCTTCTTTCTTCTTGGTGCAAGCCTCTGTTGTCTCTCTCCCCCTGGTGGGGTCACAGCATCCATCTGTGGGCTTTCAGCCCCATGGAGGTCCAAGCTAATCATTCCCCCACATGTACCTGTCCACCGAGCAAAGTCCTGCAGCAACAACAAGTACGCCCTCTAGGGGTTCATAAGTCACAAGGATCATAGCAATGTCAATCACATCTGATAATCCAATTACCCAAACATGTGCATCAAAACCCCCCTTTACCCAGACAAATGAACAAAGACGTTATGCAATTTAATAAGTCGGGTTTGGAGAAGGTCTCGGGATGTCCTATTGGGTTAATCCTCCTTAAGTTTGGGGTGTTTCCCAGGTGAGAACCAATCTAGGTCATGTAAGTGTGTGTGAAGCGGTGTAGGGGAAATGTTTGGGCAGAGGGTGCAGTGATAACAGGGAAATGTAGGTCTTGCCTGTAGGTGCCTCTGTAGAGGGCGAGCTGCACCTTATCATGGATGCCATTGTTTCCAAGCCCATTCAATGCCTTTTATTCTTAGTCTTATTGCTTTTTCTTTTGTGCTTCAAGGGAAGAGCTGAGGGACACTGTCCTAGCTTGGTGACCAGAGGTGGCAGTGTTACCCACAAGCATTTCACGGAGATGAGAAGGTTGGCTCGTGATGAGACCCCCTTTCTCTTGGCTATTCCACCAAGGGCCACTACCCTGGCTTGGTGACCAGATAGATGGTAGTGTCATACCGCTACATGCCCATGGTCCTAATAGGCCGGCTCATGATGAGACATCCCATCTTCTAGTTAATACCTTGAGGTTTTATTTATCTTACGGGTTCCATTTTCTTATTGAGAAGCCTTTTACTGTTTTCTCGAGAATCCCTGGGCGAAGCATCTCAAAGGTTTCATTTTGGATTTTAACTCTTGCCAACTACTTTTACCCTCTGGGCCTTTAGCCTCTTCTTCCCACAAGGCAAGGTACAACCCTTCCTAGTGTGGCAAACCCAATGCTCGAACAAAGGTAGGGGGCAAAATGAAAGGAGTAAGGATGGAAAGTGGTAAGTATGGAGGAAATGGACAATGACCTTTCATAGACCCACCCAGTAGCAACCCATCCTAAAGGAAGACTAACTTACTAGGGCATCATCTCACCCTCCCAGGTATGAACAAGTTAGAGAGCATAATTTCCAAGCAAACGTTATGAAATGAACAAGAATTCAATGTAACATATTCCAGTGCTTCAATAATCAGAGTGACACATACCATGATACCCGGACTCATTACCTCATGGAGAAAGACTTACTGCTTCTTCAGGACCAGGCTGGTGGGATGGATGTTGTTGCTACTGATAAATGGGGTGCACTGAAGAGAAAAAAAGGGGCCCTCCAGGGCCATGCTCAAGTCATCCGACTCTCGGCACTCCATGTATAGGACCTGTGGGCCTCAAGACATGATCTCCTTATTTATCCCTAAGATAGGGGATAACAGGAATCAAAGACCAAACACTTTGCAAATCTAGTGCAAAAGATCTACATCTCAAATCCAAGGTCAAAATCTAATCTAAGGTAAGAATTTTTTAACCCAATTCTTTAGATAAAGCCATTGTTGTAACTAGGAGAGAAAAATGTCATATGGAAGCTTTTAGAAAGAATGTTCTCTCTACAAGCAACGATTATGCACAGTGTCCAAACCCTAGACCAATAGGTCAAAAAAATCCCCTGCCAAATGCAAAAGCATGTCATAGATGTTCTTAGCCTTGGTTTAAAGGCCATGTTTGTTCCCTTGCCAAACTTTATATGGCTCAATATTTACACCAATTTGACTCAAAATCTCCAACTTGGCTCAAAATCCAAACCCACTAGGGATAATGCACATGAATAGTCCATTAAGGATCATGTGCCAAAAGACCAATCCATACCATTAATAGACATAACATAACCCTTAGTATCCCTTTATGCAATGATTAGCCTTCCTTACTTGTATTGAGACTTCAAAAATTTTGCCTCAATTAAATAACAAAAGGCCCTAGTCATGGTTGATCCTTAAGTGCACTCAACATCCTAGATCAAAACTAGGCTAAAACATTAGACCTCCATCTCAATCCTTTGGAATGATTCCTAATCAACATCCCAAGCCATAATCACATCAAGTGCAAAGGTTTCCTCCATAATGTGGAACTTACAATGGCAGATTACACCCTTAGGGACAACTTGTAGGTTGTAGACATTGGAGAAGTGAATGTGCTCTTTAGATTTCAATCATTGTATTCTCTCGGTACATACTCCACTAATCCCCGAAAGAATTTTCTCTTCTTCAAAGGGAATGGCATAGACTATACAATCAAAGCTATACCACTTAGGAGCTTCAAGACTGCAAATTTTCACATCAAGAAAGGGTGTCATGGTTTCATGGCCTACATGTAATTAACGAAACAACATCTTCTAACCAACTCGAATCCCAAGCTTCTTTGAGTGGGTACAAAATGATAAGGTTTCCTAGTAAGACCCTCAATGCTTATGCTCGACAAGGGATAGTATGGTTCTGGAAATTGGTCAAACAATTGGCCTGCATCTTAGTGTTTTGGAAAACAGAAAACATGCATCCTTGGTGCATGAAAAAGCATCTACAAGAATGTTTGTAAGGGCACATTGGGTGCCAACATAGTAATAGGAGGAAGTATCTAGCAAAAAGGATGAATGTGTGAAGTTTTCATGCA